>SCLH01000212.1:267893-294171 GCA_004367855.1 Oikopleura vanhoeffeni
CTCAAAAATAGGTTGCTTACAATTTTCGAAATGTATTTTTTCGGCACAGGAAAAAAGGAGTTATCATGTTCTAGACTAATGAAGAGGGATATTTTAAATCAGAGAACAGATTCAGAAAGCCAAGGTTTGAGTTATTTATATACAGTTTGCCTATCACTATGGAGAAATCGTTTTTTGAAAAAAATAAAGTTCATTTTTATGGCGTATATCATCAAAGATAATTAAATTTTGGAACTTTTTTCATTATTCTCCAATTAACCGTGTTGAGCCTTCAAAGTTTAAGTAAAAAACTATTTATATTCAATTTGGTTCTGATTTTAGTGCGTGAATTTTGGCTCGAACAGATACGAAAACTTGTTTTTCAGACGATTCAGATGAGCTATTGGCCTCTAATTTAAATCTATCCTTGATCTCGGGCCAGTAAAAATAATGAATATTCTATCGCATTTATTATCTCCGCAATAACCGCTCAAAGTGGCGTCCCCGAATGGCGTTTTGGGTGTGAGGGGAATTTCAATGGTTTTGGGTGTGAGAGGGTTAAAGAGACCTTTTAACCCGTGTGAGCACAAAAAAAAAGTTCCGCTAAGGCACCAAAGCCTTTATATAGGCTTTTTTCAAGCGCGTATTACAGACGGGTAGTTGGAGTTTCAATTTTATTTGCATAAGGAAGTTCAAATAATATATTTTTGCATCCGACATTTGATATTCTAGAATTTTGATTTTTAGTTCTAGAAAATTTACTGATAAGAGCAAGGTACAGCATATCACGTGATACAAGCTCACAGTGGTGTTCACAAACTATTTTGATATTGGAATCGATGCACAAGGATCTGACCTATGTCATTGTTTTTTTCTGATTTGGTTTATATATAATCAATCAAAGAATATTTTTAAATAGGTTTAAAATTTTGGTGAAAAAATCACAATTTTTCATACAAAATGATTATTTTCCCGAGTGACTCTGTGGACAAAATGTAATTGCTCGAATTAATTTTTTAATAATTAAAATATTTTCGTGAAATACTTAAAATTGAAAATTTTGAAATATCACTTCTGAAAAAAAATATCTGTTCCTGTATACTTTTGTTTTGAGTGTCAACCATGGAAAAAACACTTTCCTGAAAACTGGTTATTTTCAAATTTTAATTGACGCAATAGGTCGAATTTAATTTCTTTAGAAGTAAAAGATTGGAAAAAAATCTCAAAAAATAAACCCTTCGTAATATTTGAACAAAATTTCCAAAAAAAAATAAGTTATTTTTTTAACATCCTTGCAAAATTCTCTATAATTAATCCGAACGAGACAATTCTACGGTGTTTTTTTTGCATTTGTTAGATGATTTTAAATATGCAAAAGCCTATATAAAGGCTTTGTGCTCACACGGGTTCAAGACACCATGTTAAAGAGGGTAAGATAGTATTTCGGCTATATAGTTTTTCGGCTATATCACAGAAAAATTGAAGGTTTTTAGACATTTCTAGAATTCTAGAATTTTTATGGGATTGAGCTTTCGATTCAATAAAAAACATAAAATTTCGAGATCATCAAAACAAAAATTTTCAGGCATTCTTTTTTTTACCATAAATTTAAAAATTAAATATCTCATATGCAATTTCGCCAACTTTGAGGTATTTTTCTGATTTGAGAAAAAAAATAATAATTTTTGAAATTTTTTTAAAACACATATATGTAAGATGATATTTCTGAGCGATTCCCGCTACTCTCGTCCCCCAAAAATGAATACAACTCTAGAAAAGTCGATATTTAATTAATATAGCCGAAAAACTATATAGCCGANGGGAATCGCTCAGAAATATCATCTTACATATATGTGTTTTAAAAAAATTTCAAAAATTATTATTTTTTTTCTCAAATCAGAAAAATACCTCAAAGTTGGCGAAATTGCATATGAGATATTTAATTTTTAAATTTATGGTAAAAAAAAGAATGCCTGAAAATTTTTGTTTTGATGATCTCGAAATTTTATGTTTTTTATTGAATCGAAAGCTCAATCCCATAAAAATTCTAGAATTCTAGAAATGTCTAAAAACCTTCAATTTTTCTGTGATATAGCCGAAAAACTATATAGCCGAAATACTATCTTACCGTTAAAGAGACCGTCGAAAATTAACAATACAATGTATACCATTTATTTACAGTACAGTATTTACATGTAGTGGTTAAATTTAATCAAAAGTTATTTTTGGAATTCATCTTGAAAAAAACTTCGGAAAAAACCGAAAAAAAATATGTTGCAAAGAATTTTTTCTGGTCATTTTGAGGAGGTCGGTGCATTTTGACAGATTTGCACACTTTGAAATTTTCGAACGAAAGTTGTCACTTTTGAGCTCACTTTGTATAATCTGTTTTTTTTTCAGATCGATTATTTTTACTTTATAAATCGTCTTTTGAAAAAACACTCAAAAAACGCGCGTTTGCTATAAAAGGTGTCAAAATTACAACAACATTTAATCCTTTATTTTTATTAATTAGGAACCCTAAAAAACGGTCTTGTTAACTATCGAAAATTTATTTAAATTTAATTCATACGATTTTTAAGTCAAAATCGAAAATTTGAATTTTTGAAAAAAGACGAAAAAACCGAAATTTTAGCACATCGAAAGAAATATTTTTTTTCGTGAGTTAAATGAAATAAATTTGAAATGGTGAACAGGTCGGCTTACCAATTGAGCAAGTCTCGGTGAAATAAAAAAAAATTTAATTCTTGATTAAAGAGGGCTTCGATGGATTTCTCCCAAACCATAGTTTCATTCAAAACATTATGATTAAGAGTATGAACAAAAGCGAATGAACAAAACGAGGACAAATTTGAATCAAGTTAAAGTAGCCATTTTTCATATTTTCAGCTAATGATTCTAGAAAAAGTTTGAAAAATTTTGAACAAGAAATGGGGAAAATTTTCGATATATTTCCGAATAGTTTCGACCGAAAATCCCAAAAAAATGTCATATGATTTTTAAAATAGCATATAAAAAATATGTGGTCACCTACGCAAAAAGTTTAAGAGGCCATTTGAAGAATTTTTTTCGTTGATTCAAAACAGATACTGTTAAAAAATTTTGAAGGAAAAATAAAGCATTTTTTCATAATGTTCGGAAGTCTTTTCCAAAATTTCTCATAATTTGTCAAATTCGAAAAGTTTAATTCGAACTCAAAATTTTCTTAAAAAGCAGTAATTCGAAAATTCTGTAGTTACAAAAGTTGCCTGGAGTATGAAACATTACTTTGATGGTATATTGAGAAGAATATATAAACCCAGTAAAAAGTTTTTCATCAAGAGCCCATATCCGTATCTGTCAAAATGAACCAACCCCCTTAAGATCCAGGATTTGTTTTGTTCTTCAAAAATTTTCTAAAAAAAATTGATTTTTTGGTCAATTTTTTGAGATTTAACAGGTAGTCCAGAATCCAGTTCTAGCAAAGCCGTATTAAGTGCTAGAAGGCTGATTTTTTGGCCAGTGAAAATTTAGCGTTTTTGGGTTACCCGTCTTACGTCAATCTGATATTTTGAAGTTTTAGTAGTACAATTTGAGCAAACGTTATTTCTAACTTCATTTAAAAAAAATACTTTAAAAAAATAAAAAAAATACGATTTTTTTATGCATTGGCAAAATTTATTAAAAATTAAGGGGTGCGTGTTTTTGACAAAGTCTGTGGTTTAGTTTTTACTGCCATCAAGTTGATTTCCTTCAAAATTGGTACCAACTTTTTCAAGGAAGTAACTGTGGTTTGAAACAAATCGCCAAGTTCTGCTAGATCAAATTTTGTTTGTAAACACTGTCAACATTATCAACCATGAAACGTTTCAAGAAAAATTGTTTATGTTTATTGATCAAATAATGAAAAAAAGCCTGAGATACATTTAAATCGATTTTTTCGATTTTACAACTTATCATGTACATGAATGGCTATGAAAATTCATCTCTTCCTAAAATACACATCGGATTGACTTATTTTCTGGCTATAGCTTTTGATATTAAGGCCCTCGGTGCATTTTGACAGATTTGCACTTTTTAAATTTTTTTGTCTTGATGGGAAACTTTTTGTCACTTTGAAATTTTTGTATAAAAACTTTTTCAAACACAAGTTGCCACTTTTCAGCTTACTTTGTTTAATCTGAATTTCTTCAGATTGATTATTTTTACTTTATAAATCGTCTTTTGAAAAAACACTCAAAAAACGCGCGTTTGTAAGTTACGTGTCTAAATTACAGTAAAAATTATTTTTTATTAATTAGGAACTCTTAAATACGGTCTTGTCGACCGTTGAAAATTTATTAAGTTTAAATTCATACGATTTTTAAGTCAAAATCGAAAATTTAAATGTTTGAAAAAAGTCGGAAAAAACCGAAATTTTAGCACATCGAAAGAAATATTTTTTTTCATGAGTTAAATGAAATAAATTTGGAACGGTCGACAGGTCGGCTTACCAATTGGACAAGTCTCGGTGAATTTTTTTTAATTATTGACTAAGAGGGCTTAACTTTATTTCGCGCAAACCGTATTTTCATTAGAAAAAGTATGATTCAGAGTATAAACAAGAGCGAAGAAACAAAACGAAAGCATATTTGAATATAGTTAAAGTAGCCATTCCCAATATTTTAAGCTTAAGATTCCAAAAAAATTAGTTTGAAAATTTTTAAACAAGAAATGAAAAATTTTTTCAAAATATTTCTAATTATTTTTGACCAAAAATCACTAAACCATGTCATATGGTTTTTCAAAGAGCATATAAAAAATATGTGGTCACCCAGTCGAAAAGTTAAAGTAGCCATTTTGTAGAGTTTTTTCGTTGATTTGAAACAAATATTGAAAAAAAATTTGAACGAAAAATAAAGCATTTTTTCACTATGTTTCGAACTTTTATCCAAAATTTCTCGAATTCGAAAAGTTAAATTCGAACTCAAAATTTTCATAAAAAGCCATAATGCAAAAATTTGCTAGTTACAAAAGTTGCCCGCATTATGAATCATCACTTTGATGGTATATTGATCATTATGCCTGGGTAACTTTAAAAACTTATTTCCTATTCTTTTAACAGGCAAATAAGTTTTTAAAGTGACCCAGGCATAATGATCGATATAGGGAAGAATATATCAATCCAGTGAAAAGTTTTTAATCAAGAGCCCATATCGGTATCTGTCAAAATGCACTGAGGCCCTTAACTCGATTAGCTCTAAACTCGATTTTCGGCTTGAAACTTTTTCTATGAAAGGACAAAAGATAACGCTCAAAATAATTGTCTTTATAATAAAGGGATAAGCAACCATGGACCAATAATGTACAGGCGCGGCGCCAAAGGGTGAATCTAATTTGCTCTCCTACGGCGCGCAGTCGTGACTTTGTAATTATTTTGAGGGATATCCACTATAGATGTGTGGACGCTCTTATAATTTTCAGAAGCAAACGTTTTAGTGTCGTTGAGCAAAAATCTGCGGATTTTAAACATTTAAAAATGATCATAGGTCTCAACAGACGGACCATGATAATTCAAGGCGGTGATAATTCAAGATGATAATTCAAGGAAGTTTACGATAAACTGTGTACAAGTCAGAAAAATTGAAAGTTTTTGGTCATGTATAGAATTCTTATGGGATTGAGCTCCGGGTTCGATCAAAACCATTAAATTTCTAATAAGAACATCGAAAAAATTATTTTCATGCATTCTTTTTTGTACTATGAATTGAATTATTTAATATCACATATATGCAATTTTGCTAATTTTTAGCTATTTTTCTTATTTAAAAAAAAATATTTTTTGAAATATTTTTTTTTATACACATATATATGCGTGAACTGTTATTTCTGAGCAATTTCTAGAAAAGTTGTACCGGTTAAGAATGTTCAATGCCTAAAAAGGTTTCTGCATCATCTCGAGCTATAGCTCAAATGTGTGGAGAAACTATTCCAAATATAAAGCATGTGATCGGTTCGTTTGTGCCAATAGAGGGGTTCATGTGATAACCGACCCATAGCGTAGGTTGAAAATTTTATACTTCACTGTTCAATGAAAAAGTTTGAAACGGCACCAGAGATTTAGTGAAATTTGATGCTTTTGTCCGCAAAGTACATTACGGGCATTGTATTCAAAGAACTACAACTGTATAACCTACGTAAGAAAGACATCGTTTTCTGAAAGCTAGTTCACCTAAACGGCTGTCAAATACAGCCAGCAGTTTTATATCAATTTTTTGTGAATAACCAGTACTACCAACTCTGAGGGCACCGCTAAAAGCGTAGAGGTAATTGGGGGCTCTGGTTGGCTGTTCCATCAACACGATAGGAAAAGATGACGAATCGTTCGCGTAAGACAAGCGGTGCCCTCTGAGTGGATTGTAATTACAGTTTGATTTGTTTAGAATCTAAAATTCTGAAATGTAAAAGTCAAAAAAGTTCTCAACTTGTACTCTTTAAGATATCTCATAACCATAATAATTCGAGTAAATCTGTGAAAGCACGAAAATAAATACGTTTTGGCAGTTAGTGACACATTGACCAACTCCCAAAAAGTGTACCAGTTAGGGGTTGTGTACCAATTAAGGGGGTGGCATCGACTCGGCAGACTGGAGTCAATTTAACTTACGAAATTAATTAATTGGTTTACTTTTTTCTGC
Organism: Oikopleura vanhoeffeni; assembly: GCA_004367855.1. Taxonomy (NCBI): domain Eukaryota; kingdom Metazoa; phylum Chordata; class Appendicularia; order Copelata; family Oikopleuridae; genus Oikopleura; species Oikopleura vanhoeffeni. Next base: position 274,529 of record SCLH01000212.1, read on the forward strand.
TTATTATCGTTAGCTGAACCAGAATAAATGTGCATCTACTTATAAAAATAATTTTTGCCTATTTTAGGGAAGCTTTGAGTCCGAACTTTATTTTTTGAATTCGTAAAATTTAAAAAAAAAATCAAAGCATTATGAAAATTTTCCGCATTTTTTGTCCAAAATTTTTTCTGATCGTTTTTTTTAAATTTATGAATAAAAGCTAAAAAAATAGCCACTTTAACTTTTTACATGCATGTCTACATATTTTCTGACTGCTGTTTGAAAAATCATAATATGTTTATTTGTCATTTTTTGTCGACTTTCTTAGAAAAATTATGAAAATTTTCCGCAAATCAAGTCCAAAATTTTTTATTAGTGGTTTTTTGAACTCTCCATAAAAAATCAGGCAGAATCACATATTAAATGTTTTGGTATCTATTAAATATCCGTATGTCAACTAATGAGTTGGTCGTGCGATTANTACCGATGGCTTCGTCTTCTTTTAAATATACATAGTAAAGCACACCCATTTCCAATGGCCATTTACAAATTACAAATATACTTCCTGAGTTTGAAAGAAAGTGTGATTACCGAGATTCGAACCGACTAACATCACATTTATTCGTTTTGGATTACCGTCCGATAATGTGCATCTATTATAAATTTTATTGCCTTTTTGGAGATTCTGGCCGAAACTTTATTCTTGAATTCGTCAACATTTTTTCAAAAAAATAGCTTATGAACTTTTCCGCATTTTTGTCCATTTTTTTCTGATCGTTTTTTTAATCTATTGAATAAAAACTAAAAAATAGCCTCTTTACATTTTTTCATGCATGTCTACATATTCTCTCGACTGTGTTTGAATAATAACTGTTTATCTTGTCTTTTTGCGACTTTTTTCAGAGAAAAGGTATGAAAATTTTCCGTATCAGATCCAATTTTTATTGTTTTTTGAATCTTCATAAAAATCGGCGAATCACCTATTATGTTCTTGGATGAACGTTTACACTCGGTGTTAATCGATAAGTGCCAGTTGGCAAATATTTTAAAATTTTATGTGGTCAAAATTCCAATATAATTGGGTGTTAGGCGCATTTCTTAGAAGTAGAACTTTTTAATATTTCAAAACGCATTGAAGGTCAATTTTATCTCAAAGTGTTTTTCTCACCTTTTTTTGCATTTTCTAACCATTTCGCTTCATGGCGAAAAACTTTCATATCAGAAATTTTCTGCAATAAAAACAAGACTTTTAAAAGCGCATAACACCAACATGTCTTGATGCTTTTTATTCGTTTTAAAATCTTGCTATATCGGTTGTTGGAATGGATTAAGTGAAATGTTTTTTTTATTATTCAGTATTAGTTATGTTTAGAAATTACGTTTGCAAGCATGGCACATTTTATATTAGATGAAAGTTAAAACAAAATAATAATTTTCACATTTTTTTTCTTTCATTTATCGCTCTGAAAAAATGTACCAATCTTCCGGATCGATGCCCCCCCTTAAGGGTGTACCAGTTAGGTAGCGAGAACTGTACAGTACAGTCTGTACTCGAAAAACTTATTAATGTTCAGTCAAGTGGTTAATCTAGAGTATATCCACGTATTCAGCAGTTAGACCCTACGTTTTCTATAAGAGGAAGTTGCATTTTTTCCTTAATATTTGTTTTAAGAAAACATTCTCTAAGTAATGAAGCGTCGGTCTATTCCGATATTCAAGGATTTTTGTTCAACCGAATTGTTTAAAAAATAACAAATGCTCCATAACTCCCCAATGCCAAATAGTCGAGGTGTATAAAATCAAAAATTGGAATCTAAATGATATCATAAAGCATTTTTCCCATCAAAACATACCACTACACTTCGCTTTTACACCAAAAAAAGCAAATAAAAAATACTGAAAAAAGCAGTATTTTAAGAGAGATAAGAAAACATTGTAACGCAGTAAATATCTTTTGACATCGACTTTTCGAAAAAGATCTTTAAGCGGTTAATTACAATGAAGGTAAATTTTTTATTTCTCGCGCTTTTTGGTGCAGACCAAGCACTGTCTTTGGGCGATGAGCTCAAAGCACTAGTCAATTTTGACCAATGGGCACAAGATTCGATGGAGAATCACAATTTCTCCGGAAAAAAACAAGCCGTAAGTTTATCTTAATTTTAAAGTCAGTTATTTCGTATTTAAATACCAATTAGCATTTAAAAATGTCATTTATTGTCATTGAAAAATCTTATTTATCATATTATGGACATATGGATTACCGGTCCTCAGAGTACAAATCCTAAATATTTGAAAAATGCGAAATCAGAGCATTTAATTGGTTGATTCTTTCTCAACCTGACCAATGAAATCGGCCTATTCCGCAATCAAGAGTTTTGATTGGGTGCTAATATCTTGCGTTGTTTGTATCATTCAAATATTTAGGATTTGTACTCTGAGGTGCGGTAATCCATATAAATTGAAAATTTTATCAAAATTTCCGTTTGCAATTTTATGTATAATGCCCTAAAAAGTCCCTTGAAATGCCAAGTCTGAGAGTTTATTTTTTTAAACTAAATGCCATTATAACGACATTCAATGACATCTATTAAATGTCATTTAAATTATTTTCTCGATGACATTTAAAATTTTCTTTTTCTTTGAATGTTATTGAAATTTCACCCTTTCAAATGACATTTAAGATATTTATTATAGGTTCATTTTAAAAAATGTATTTATTTGACGTTTCGGTTATTCCATAATCATAAAGTGAAGCGTCAAATAAATACATTTTTTAAAATGAACCTATAATAAATTATTATATCTCAAAAAACCCCTACAAAAATTTAAGATATTAACAACAACATTTAGAAAAATCGGAATGCTAAATTTAAGCCAATGTTTCAAAACGTTGTTTATGAATAATCTGTCAAAATGTCGACAAATTTTATCGTTAAATTTTTTTAAAGCCCTTCGCGAGCTCAAGAAAAAGTCGGGCGTTTTGTCCTGCTCCCCTTTAAACCATGTTCGGTGCGGACATTTAAAGAAAAAATATGACTTTTTAAGCAAAACCATTTATATATTGTTTCAGTTTAATTTAAAGAGTGTATAAGAGATGCAATTTAACACATCAGTCAAACATTCAATGTAAAATATTACTGGAAAATGTTTCTAACTAAGCAGTATGAATGTCTTGTAAAAGTTCACTACATTTTTAAATGTAATTCTTATTAAAAATTGAATAAAAAGTCATTTCAAACTCATATAATTTATATGATATAAATATGATATGATATGATATATAACGGGGCCCTCTGGTCATTTTTGCAACTTTTTAAGCCAACATTTGTATTTAATTCGGGCTTTGAAAACGACTTATCCGATTGAGTTCTTAGATAGCTCAAACTGAGCACAAATATTTAGAGAAATTATAAATTAAAAAGAATGGTCCGAATCGGACCATTGTTTCCAAATTTATTAACAAAAACTGATAATTAAACAATTTTAGTAATCTCAGAAAAGACTCCAAAAATGGTCCGATTCGGACTAATTTTCATTCATTTTATTATTCACTTGATATTTGTGGTCAGTTTGAGCTAACTAAGAACTTAATTGGATGAGGCATTTTCAATAGCCAAATAATTTAAACATTTTAACTAAAAAAGTGGCAAAAAATGACCAGGGGCTCCGTAATCGATATGATATAAATGTAATAGATAAATGTCTATAAATAATCTATAAATGTTTTTTTGCATGTCGTCAATAAAATTTTTTTTTTGAGTTCGAGCTCGAGTCTAAATCATTGACATTTTAGTCGATTGGCGTGCCTCATGAAGATTTACCTGTAGTGGTATACCGATTGTTGAAAAACTCAAACACGTGGGCGTCGGGTCATATTCTGAACCTTGCCCAAGTTCGATTTCACAATCAAGCCTTCGATCTGGAAAGCCGATCCTTAATGTTAATGAGTGACCTTATAGATCAACTTCAGCCATTTCGGGCAAAAGTTAAGCCAATCCGAGTGCAGAAAATGCTCACTCGATTGGTCAACTTATCCGATAAAGGATCCGAGCTGTCTGAGTTGATCTCGGCTTGGAGCTGGACGGTCGGCTCGTTTAAAAGCTCGAACTCTCTAAACTCTAACCGTAATTTTGACCTTGATTATCAGACTACGGCACGAGCTGCATTACGACTTCGAGCTATGAGAGCTGACCTTCTAACGCTTCTTTCCAACCTCCCAGAAGAATCATTCGACGCAAATGACGACGAGATGATTATCAAGGCAACTTTTGATGAATTTGACGGATCGGGAGCCGGATCGGGCGATTGGGACTCCGATATGAAAACCGTGGTGAATGATAATGCCAACTCACGAGATATTGCAATTTTAGCTCGACATGGTCTGCTAGACGATATGCTTGAGCATGCCAAAGTTGATTTTAGTTCTGATCAGGATGAACTTTCGGCAGATTTTATCGAACCGCAAAATGATAAACTTTTTGAGAGTCAGTATAATGATGTCTATGATATTGAGGTAAAATTGTACTATGTATTCGAAAAAAAAATTATTCAAGCAAGGCAAAATTGTCAAAATTTTGCTTTGTGCACAAAACCTTTTCTTATTAAAAATATAAAAAAATTTACATCCGGGTGTTCACACAAATTCAAATTTCTGATATATTAAAGATATCTATTCATTTAAGGTTGAAAATGCCGGGTGAGTTTTAAGTGGCGTCGAGACCAGAAGTGATTCGTTAAAAAATGACTGAGGCTATAATATAAATATTTCTTCAATTTCCTGAAGAATAGTATTATGGGATTCCGTTGGACATCAACTATCTTTTGCACACGTTTTAACAAGATAAAGCCGATTAGGGCTCTGAAAGCAACTATATCGATTTACTACAACGAATGTCTTTTGGTCTAGACGCGGTACCTAGATTTATTTGAAATCGATTAAAATTCGTGGCAGAAACCCTTAAAGTGTAAAATACAATAAAAAAAATGCTTGATCATTTACAACAAATCTACTTCTTTTGACCACTGGATGTACGTAAAAATAAATAAACAATATTTCAATATTTTAGTTGAGTTATTATTTTTTAGTGATTTCATTAAATGTCAGAGAATTAGAAAAACACGTAGAGCTGATTACTCAAAATTTTCAGTTTTAGAAAAAATAAGTTTTAGGATTTGTAAGTCCATTTTGTGACTTGATAATTTCCAAGAAATCATTTTTCGATTTCATATAAAAAACGTACGTAATTTCATATAAAAATTTATACTATCAGATAATTTCCGCCATGAACAAAACCATTAAGTAGTTTTTGTAAAATAGGAATGAGGAGTATTAGATTGTGTGTGGGTTGAACCCACTGGGTTCCCCCACGCGACAATCACTGAGTCCACTTAAACACGCGCTAATGCCATGGGCTTTCAACCTGCACAAAAACTGAAGCAGTTATCTGAAACAATATATTAGTATTATATAAAAATTGCGTAACAATTTTTTAATTTATAGTTCAAATAAATTTGACTTTCGGTGTAAAAAGGTGAATTTATTTATTAATTGGCTGGATCATTTCGACCAATCATATTTCTCCCTTTAATCATTTTTTCCGCCGAAACATTTTCTTCAGAATATAAAAAATGGTGCTTCAACTGCAAATTTTGACGATGTTCCTACTTTCGCAAAATTAGTTGAAGGATACACTCCCCTGAGAAGAAACTCTCGTTTAGTCACCGGTGAAAGCAACAGCAGTTCTGGAAAATCCCAGTGGTTAACCCTCAGCGTCGTCGGTTCCTTAGCCGCCCTTATACTCACTGTGACATTAACCGTCATGGCTCGAAAAATCAAAAAGGGCAAGATTGAAAAATCCGGGACCCCTGTTCAAAAACTCCGTCGATTCAATCACAGTAACCAGATGAAAAACCGACCAGGTCAGCTCAAACCAGCAATGAACGGCCAGCCAGTTAATTACGCATACCGACCACAATCTTTTGACTCTGGTGTTCACGAAGAGTTTTCGACATCTTCGAGTCAAATGTCAGGTTCAAGCGGTTCTTTCACCCAGGCCAGTTCTCGACGAGCTCAACAGGTTAATTTTGCACCACATCCACAAATGCAGGGGCAGCAGAGAGGCCAACGACAACAACAAAACGCTCCTTACCCAAACAGAAACCGAGCGCTTCCTCCACCACCATATTCAAAAATCGAATATTAATTATATAGTATAGATAATTAAGGAACCAATATTGATATTCAAAAATCTACCTTGACTATATTTTACTTAACAATTAATTAGACCTCATTTCTGACTGTAAATGCTGTATGTACCTCAAAACCTGTCATATCGAATATTGCTTTATGTAAATTATATTATTTCAACGACGATGTATATGTAACTCAACGATACTATACAAAACACTATTTATCTTTGACGGCTTTAAGTGAAACGATAAAGCCCGAATTTAATAAATAAAATCTTAAAATTAGATATCGAAGTTTATTTGTCTTTTCTTCGAGAATAAAAAATACAGAAATAAGTCAGTAAATACAGATCGCCAATAGTAAAAAAAATATTTCTAGAGCCATTCGCCGACCTAAATTTTTTTCAAACTGAAATAATCAGTTACAGTGTAAGTGGGTTCTAAGTGCCAATTGTTGTAATTGCTGAGTATTTTTTCACCACTTTTGAACGGTCTATAAATTGTGATTAAATAATCAAACGTAAAAATGGAAGAAAAATAATAATTGTTTTTGTGAACACTGTTGATAATTTTTATATCGAAAATCCTGCCTAGTCGTCGATTTTCGCAGTGACGTCACAAATAGAGAAATCCAGCTATTTCATTGGTCACTTCTCGAGAATCCCGTCATTTCATTGGTCACTTTCAATTCTTGTGACGTCACTGTGAAAATCCACGACTAGGCAGGATTAACGATATATCTCAAATTATTTTCAAATAACTAACAAACTCGTAAAGCATTTTTCGAAAACGCTTTTGAAAACGCACAATTTCTCTCCAGCAGCAAAAAAACTCGAGCAGATATTATCCGAATTGATTGAAACTTTCAAAATACCACAGAAACAAAGTTGTCGACATGAAAAAGAAATAATTAGTTTACGTTTGGGTCATTCGTAAAAACGAAAATACTGAATTACGTAAAGTTAAAAAACTTTCTTATTTCATGTAAACAATTTTTTTGATTGAAACGAAAAGATTAGGCGCAAAAAATGCTTTCAAACGTTGAAATAGAATTTCTGTCATTATACGTTGATCTCTCATGATCAAAGATACCGCGCGCACTGCTTCATTATGAATTTGAAGGAACTTTTAATTTTCATGTGTTATTGTTAGGGTGCGGGGTCTAAATTCTAATTTTTTAATGAAAAAAATACAAAAACGGGAAAAATATAAGGACTAAAAACTACAAAGAAAAAATATTAAACAACAACAAAAAATTCGGCATTTTGACCATGGAAAATTCAGGTTTATATTTTAAATCGGCATTTGCATTTATCACGCAGCCTTCCGCGCGGCTCTTGTTATGAATATCCGAAAACATTGAAAATTTTGCATGGAAAAAGTTGAAAAAATTCAGGTTCAAAAATGTGGTATTGGAGATATTCAGCTCGCAAACTAGATTTTAGAACTTATTTTCTGACCACCAGAGAGCCGAAATTTGTTTTTGCTTGGAACCGTTGTTTTTGGTGACAATAACCCTTGGATCGCAGAGGAATTTTCATGGACGATTTTAGTTACGTCTGAAGGTTTCCCGCTGCGCACTTAAGGGGGTGGAGGGGGGGACCTTTTTCGCATGTTTTGACTTTGAGGCAAGAGTGTGAGAGAATAAAACAAGATGGAGTCAACTTAAAAAAAATATATTGATCTTCCAAACAATTTGAAGTCAAAATTGAGAAAGAAATTTTTTTTTCGGACATAATAAATTTAGAGCTAGAGAGACAATAATTTTTCAAAACGCAATAATCTATCTCCTCCCTGGTTTTTCATTGGTTAATAGTGATAATAAAGGTATGCGAATGATTTTTGATTTATAAAAACGCCCCCTCCAATTTTTTGAAATTTACCCTAGAATGCTCTCGAAGCGCCAATTTACCGCTTTTTTCAGCCAACTTTTTTTCAATAAATCTATCTCCTCTCTCAATTTTCAAAAAATTAGAAATTTTATTTCAGGATCATAAACGCCAATGCACTTTCGAAACTTTTTCCCCTCCAGATTTTGCAATTTCGCACTGAGTCTCTCACAGTATACATAACGTGAGCGCTAGACAAAAAAAGACTGAAGTGAAAAGATATTTTTTTTAATTTATTTTTTGAAGATCAACATTTAACTAAATTCGGGCCCCTGGCGGGAAAAGAATTTCATAAATTTTGGTTTAATTAGAAAATGTTTAACTTAATAACACAAAATAACTTTCAAATTCTCCAAATTATGGAAAATTCAAATTTTTGAGAAAAATTTCTAGAGAGATACCGAATTTTTCGTAAGGCCATTAATTTTCCTCATAGTACTTTATTTAGAAAAAATATACAATTTTTGCAAAATTAATGTTCCAACGGCCTATAAAAGGTCGCCCCTTCCACCCCCTTAAGGGGGTCGGTGCATTTTGACAGATACGGATATGGGCTCTTGATGAAACTTTTTACTGGGTTTATATATTCTTCTAAATACCACCAAAGTTAATGTTTATACTCCAGGTAACTTTGTGACTACAGAATTTTCGAACATTACTGCTTTTTGAGAAATTTGTGTCGAATTAAATTTTCGAATTCGACAAATTAAATGAAATTTGAACAAAGACTTCGAACATTAATGGAAAAAATTCCTTATTTTTTTGTTCAAAATTTTTTTCAATAATTTGTTTTAATCAGCGAGAAGAAACTCTAACAAAATGGCTACTTTAACTTTTGACTAGATGACCTCAATATTTTTACATATGCTCTTGAAAAATTATATGACATGGTTGAGTTGATTTTTGGTCAAAAATAATTAGAAATATTTTTGAAAATTTTTTCCGTCATTTATAGTTCAAAAATTTTCAAAACCAATTTTTCTGGAATCCTTAGCCAAAAATATTTGGAATGGCACTTTTTACTATACTTTAAATCTGTCTTCGTTTAGTTCTTCGCTCTTGTTAATACTTTGAATCATACTTTTTTTAAACAAAACTACGGGGGATCGGGCCAAAAAAGAAAAAAAATTACTCCAAAGCCCTCATTATCCGGAGTTAAAAAAAAATTTATCACACCCAAACTTGCCAAATTGGTAAGCCGACGCATCCACCGTCTCAAAATTTATTTCATATTAACCTCATGAAAAAAAATATTTCTTTCGATGTGATAAAATTCCGGTTTTTCCGTCTTTTTTCACAAATTTAAAATTTTCGATTTTGACGTAGAAATCGTATAAAATAATATCTAATAAATCCGAGTCTTTTTGCAGATCTCTCAGTCGTTCTAAAAACTTGTAAATATTATAAAAAATATTCGTTGTTATTCGATCTCCGAATATAGAACAGCAAAAACTCAATTTCTGTCTAAGTCAAGTTTTTATAAACCTTGCAAGGAGGCGCTTATGAATTTAAAGTACACTAGGAGATTTGTTCTGGAAATTCAAAAAACAGATTTTCGGTCTCGTCAGTGCGTTTAGAAAATTTGCAAACTAATGCATCCCAAGAATTTCTATTCGCCGATAACTGGCGAATCAGAAGATTTTGGACAAAATTTCAGCTTTTGAATACAATTAATTCTATTTTTTGGGTTGGTTTGAGACATTTCGAAGCTTTGGTATAAATGTAGTTGTGCTATTTCATGAGTTAAACAATTTGGGTGTTTGATTGGATCATGTCTTCGCGGGTGTTTTGCTCTGCGAGAAGTGAGAAGTAAAATTGCAGAAATTTTGTAACAAGAAAAGTTTCGTATTTTCACATAGCGCTTAGCCTGCCCGCGCAAATTCATATTTCACGATGTATCATTTTAAATTAAAACCCAAAAATGTGACATTTGTTCATCAATTTTTCAGAAATCAAGAATTATCCAAAATTATCCTATTATCAAAATTACGCCCCTCAATTTTATTAAATGACGGTGATCTCTAAAGCGCGTGTTCGAATCCCAATGATGTTGTGTAGAGGATTGTGTTAGAGATTGCTAAGTTATTACGCATCAAATCAACTTTAGCACTCCAAATATCAAGCACCCTTGCCTATTAATAACCATAGACAGTCAGTAAGGTCAACATTAGTGGATTCGAACACCCGCTAAGAGATTGCCTTCATTTCAGGATCCAATATGGTTGAAAAAGGTATTCATTCATTTAAACATTTCTTATTCTGTAACGCATAAACAAAACAATTTTATTTTGATAAAGAGAAAAAAACAATCCTAAAAATTTTACTTTTGATCATTTATTAGTCAAATTAACTTTATAATTAAGATAAATTAAGATTTGAGAGAAATTTCACGAAAAACCTATTCTCAAATTAAGGTCTTGGGTATATAACTTTAAAATAATCACAGATTTGGACCGAATCTCGTGTATTAACTTTTCTTAGTTTATTTTGTTTTTTTAATTTTATAAAAAATTGTCGGACATTCTGCACACCATAAAATTATTGTCGACATTTACACATCTCGATTTTCAATAGAAAAGTCGACATTTTGCATGAGTGTTGTTAACATTCGGAAATCGTCGACATTCTACAAAGGACATTTTACAAAAGTCGACATTCTACTATGTCGCCGCTCAAAAGCACCGACCCGCTTAAGGGGGTTGTGGTGTAGGAATGTTGGAATTGCTGGGGAAAATAGCCCTCTCCTCCAGCTGGACTGGAAAGGTCGATAACGGTCAATAAGAATAAATGAGAAAAAAAATCGGGAGCAAAAACCTTCTCTGTCCAACTGCAAGTAAAATTTTTTAATTTTGGTAAAGGATGGCTCACCGGTGAGGCATCGAAAAACTGGTAAAAATATGTTCTCAATTAACACAAAAATTGAAAATCTCGGATCAATTTTACTTAAATGAAGGGTACCGAACAACTCTGCCACGGTTTTTTATTTTGGCTCGAAAATGTTGCGAAAAGGCGGCTTCACTTTTGACTTCAAAATAGGGAGGGCGCTGCTCAAAAATAAATGAGGTCGTTTTTGCGAGAGCAAAAGGTGTTTATTGCGGCAGTTTGAATACATAAGAAAATAAATTATTGAAGATATATTCAGAATTGAGAGTAGATAGCGGGAAATAGTATAGAAAATAATAAGTAAAAAATCTAGGAATAAGTATAGTGAAGAGAAATATGAAAATTGCAATCGGAATCAGCAATCTGTAGGAAGATGGAGTTTGTTGCGAGATTTTGCGACATCAGTAGAGATTGAGATTGGGATTGTTCAAAGTCCCGATTTGATATAATGCCGTGGAAACGCCACAGAAATTTGTGCAGCAAAGGGCAGATTTGTTAATTTGCGTAGATTCCTCGTTTTTCCTGCGGCGAAAACAGTTTTGGACTCTGGCGTTCAGTTTGGTTCTTTACCTTGTTGATTGACTTTCCAATGTAAAGTTTTTTGAAACTCGTAATTTGGCAAAACGATTTTTGGCGAGTAATTGACAGCGCTCGCAAGCTTCTTTAAAACGGCGATTTAATGACCGAGCGAATTAGTGGAAAAATTATATTTCCCACGTTTGTATTTCATAATAATTAAAAAGGGTAAAATTAAATTGAGCATTTTGGTCAAAATAGTACTTAATTAGGTATTCGTCGATATATCTTTTCCTAACTGAGTTTTCAGGAATTTCAAGGGTTTCATCGTCAAAATTCAAAACGGAAAAAACACGTAAAATTTCTGATAAAATTCAGGGCAATTTTAATTTAAAAATAAACTTCCGGTCAAAACTCTCCAAAAAATTCAGCAAAATAGGATTTTTGTAAAATCACCTGTGGTGTAGGTTTTAAGCTGTTTCATGAGATTACGAATAATATGAACGGAACACAGGTAACGCGTGTTTCAGGGAAATTATTTAATAAGGCGGTGATTGTAGCCTGCTTTTTTTCGATACTTCTGGCATAAAATAAACGGAAGGGAATTTTCTTCACGTGTGTGATAAAGTCGGCTATTTCACGCTGACCGTGAGTGATATCCTCTAATATGGGATTGAATAACTCCACCAATTAAAGTTTCATCCGCCAAATGTGGAATATTTTAAACTTCCATTTTTTTGTGAGTGATTAATTTATATTCATCTTATATACTATAAAAAAAATTGCTCAAGAATCACCCCTAAGGAATTTTGAAAAATTATCATTTTGAATTCTAGCTGAATAATATATAACAATCAAATTTCGTAAAAAAATATCCCATGAAGCTTGAGTGTTACGGAAGTGATCTCTCCGTAGATTTACATAGAAATAATTAACACTCGATCACGTCAGGTGCTTAAAAAAACAGCCGAGATACTTGCTCTTTTTGCTCCGCACAGAACCTCCCTAAAACATTTTCGAGACAAAAATAAAACCCGTGTCCGCATCCGAAATTGAATAAAACAAAGATGTTTCGATAAAGTACGACGTCTTCAAATAATTACCTGAAATGAAATATTAACAAAAATCTCCTTTGATTTTTAAACGGTAAAAATGAAATTCAGAAATTCTCTTAAAGATTAACTCTTTTAAATTAAAATCTGAATAATCTCGGTCAATTTTGTTTAAAATTGAATAAAACAGAATATTTAAGAATCGTTTGAAATGTTGCCATACATTACCTAAAAATCGTTGAAAAAATTATTCTCTGTTTGTTTTTATAAGTAAAATAAGTTCAGTTGATATTATTTCCGAGTAAAAGGGTTGTTGTTTTGGTTTGTTGGTTTGTCTTGCGTTGTCGCCTATGCAAGACAAAATGAAAATCTGATTGGTTGATTCGAACCATTTTCGTAATTCTTTTCGTAATTCTTTTTCGTAATTCTTTTCTCTCAGCTGAATTCAAGAAAAAAGAGAATTTTCGTAATTCTTTTCTCTCAGCTGAATTCAAGAAAAAAGAGAATTTTCTTCAACGCTTGTTTTATTCACACCCACAACCCCCTAAAGGGGGTGGTCAACGCAAAATTGGCCAAAAACGTAGTTTTGAAGTCTGTTTCACGCTCGATATAGATACGCGAAAGATATGATTTTACCAGCATTACAATATTTGGGTCAATTGGCGTCGACTCAGGTCCGAAGTTAGTTGCCATAATTTTTACTTCCGCCGGAAATGACATTCAAAAATTTCTCTTTGAAAATTGAAAGTCTATCACCTCCCTGAGTTTTTGAGGTATCGACTTTAATTGTTTTTCAAAATCACCATGATGATCATATCTTGGGCTGTGTGCTCAAAGAATTTTCGATTTGAATGCATATTGTTTTAAATCTAGAAAAAACGCTTATTTTAGCCTTAAAATCATGAGTTTTCAAAACCTATCTTGTCCCTCAATTTTCAAAAAACAATTTTGTGAGTAGCCCAAACGTAAAGACCAAACAATTATCTTTTGCTGTATGCTGAAATAATTTTGACAAACTTCCTTAGTTTCTCTCCAGCGAGGTCGAAAAACCAAGTGAGAATTTGATTTTCGTCGGAAAAAAATTATTTTTTTAAAACTTTTATTCTAAATTGAATTTTAAGATCCTATCTGACGCAGAATTCAATGCAGTTTCAGAAAATATACTTTTGATATTTCTGCGATAAAAACTAAGTTTCAAAACTCAAAATCAAACTGCCAACAAAAAAGACTACTTTCTAGAATAGTAATTTCGATGGTAGTAACTTACTACTAGTAAGGACTCTAAAAATACCACTTTTCGCTTTCAAATACAGAAAATATTTAGTTTTGAACGTTCTAGAAGAAATTAGCTCCTTACACATTTTTGGCCAGATTTGCGTTGCCCCCCCCCTTAAGTCATAGAGTTTGCAATTTTATTTTGAAAAATTTCATTAAAAAAATTATTTGACTAGCTGTTGATTATATATTTTTGCTACTTTTATTTTCTATTTTTGCCAAATATATTTTTAGAAAAAATATGACAGCGTAAATATGAAACATATATTATATGTTTGTCATTATTAATGAAAATTTTGAGGATAAAAGTTTTAAGGATATAATTTCAGGTTTATATTTCATTTTTTGTTTTGTTCTGAACTTTTGATTGCCAGTTATTTTTCTCAAAGGTTATTTTTCAAAGAACTCAAAAATATGTAAAACTCAATTTGCGGAATTTTTTATTTCTCGGAATAAATACTGGTTGAGTCATTTGTTTTGTATAGCTTTAGCTGGACTTGCTCTCAGAAAGAGGAAAGGTGGAAGAAAAAATTTAAAAATTGACAATATAATACGCTATAAACTTAAAATCGGTTTTTGGACCGGTATACCGACCGGTCCGGTCATACAAAAAACTTTTAACATCATATTTTGAAAATTTCAAACAAATATCTCCTGGAATCCGAAGTTTGAACTCGATACGAGCTGTGGTTAGCTCAGGACTAACGTTTGAAAATCAGTAAAACCCGTCGGTTACCCCCTTAAAGTTATCTTTGATCTAAAATACTAAAAAATAATCAAGGTCTGGTTCTTCAAACTTATCCTGTTATACGCGCTCTAAGTAGGGTCTCCGAATGGATTTTTATGCTTGAGGTCAATGTCAATACTTTTATGATTCTCAGTTTACTCAAAAATGGGTAATGACATTAAACCTACCGACCCACTGGGGACTTAATTTTTTAACTGATAATTTCCCAAAAAACTGTTTCCGTGCATTTCTAGATTTAGCGCTCAAGTTCAAGTATTATTTATCTTTTACAAATTTTTACTTTTGAAAATGGTTATAAACTACCGAAACGTCAAGTTTTAATAAAATATACAATATTTTATGATTGTGGGGGTTAAATGCTTCAAATTTCCAAAAATTTCTCAAATATATTATCATTACAAATTTCGTACAGACAGTCTGTAACAGACTGCAGTATTGTTAACGCTCTCCCAAGTTTTGTTGTGAATGCTCCACTGGCAAAGCCAGTCTGGCATCATTTTGAACTTTTTGGTTCATCATTAAAAAAATAAAAAATTTCGTAACATTTTACCGCAGAAACTAAATTATTTATTTTCAGACTGTTGAATATTTATAAGAGTTGTTTGTAACAGTTTTTATTTATAAAGTATCAGTAAATGTATCAGTATTTTTCAGAAATAAATAATTTGATAATTGCTCCGATCCAATGAATTTAATGGTTAGATTAAGAACCCTCATAAGGTTACTTTATAAAACAAATTAAAAAACGTACCTTTTTGAGACCTTTCAAAAAGTCCAGGACTGTATTTGCGGATTTTTGTAGATTTTCAATATTGTCAATATTTTTTTTAATCGTAATTTTAAAATTTGAGGAGCGAAGCGACTCAAATTTAAAAATTACATTTAAATCTTAAAATTTGAACAGCCGTACGTTAAACTACGCAGGAGGAGGTCGATTATTTCTTCGAAAAATCATACAAGTTTAATTTGTCGTCTCTTTGAAACTTCGGTAAATCCGGTTAATAAAATCTTAGTATCAGTTTTTCTTTATGAAAGACAAAGAAATGCTTATTTAAATTAAATACTAGTGATATGTTAAAAAATCTTTTCTTGGTTGATCGAACCCCCGTGTTTTCAGTCTTCACTATGAATTTGTTATTTTCAAAATATTAAGCTCGACGTCACAGCAATTTCAATAGAAAGAAACTATTTTTTTCACTTTGCTACGAATCATAGGCTATGATTGCCGAGAGGAATCCTCTCAGAGGATAACATCACCTGTCTAAAATTTGTCTTATTTTCGAGAAACCTTAGCACAGAACGCACTTAAATTTCTCTTCGACAGGCTATTATGAATCATAAGTGTTTATTTTTCATCCGTTCAAATTAAAATTTAACCAATAAAAAATCAAATTTTAAAATTGACGTCAAAATCTTCAAAAAAACAATTTCACTGTTCAAATTTTAAGATTTATGCTTTAATTTGTATTATCAAATTAAATCCCCATTACGTGAATTCTGTACGTGATAAAACTGTGGCCAGTAGCAACCGTAGTCAGGTGACCTTACTGCTGGATTTCCTAAAATAATATGGGATTGGCACTCTCATTTATCCTGTATTCAAACGAAATAGGAAAAACTAACATCGAACGAATTATGCTGCATAATGTTTAGAAGGCGTATAGTCCGCCAAATTAAAGATCACACAAGCGTTTTCAATGGTGTGTACCTAAGGCGCAACTGAATGAGAAAATGTAACCTATGAATTTCATATAAATTGAGAAATTTCAAAATGTTATTTTCTGAAAGGAAATAAAATTTAACAATGTTTGTTTTTACAGAATGAGAGTTAATATGTTTCTTGTGATTTTCTTAGCAGGGGAAAATTTGCATTCAGTAAATCAGTGTGAAATTTATCGACCAGTCAGAGTGTTCGTCGGGAAAAACAAATCTAATTAGTCAGTCATACAAATTCTGCACTGCATAATATGCAGGTTAAACAAGAATCTAGAAATGTTATGAAAATTTATTTTTTCTCGAGATTGAGGATTTTTATTGATAAGGGGATTGTGCTTGCGAATTGCTGGAGGGAAAATAAGCCTTTCAAAACTTTGTGAGTATTCAAGTTTGGCAGAATAAAATTCATAACCTTCAGATAGATTAAATATTCATTTTCAAGAGAATTTTTGAGAAACAATCAGTGAATGGATAAAACCTAAGTGCAGTTTTACTCTCAAATCAAGAGTACCGTGATAGCAATAAATTCGAGAAATTCATAAAACCGATATTATTTGTCAAAACAGAATTGTAGACAATCTTATTTACGATGTTTTTTTCATTTAATTTTAATTCAAAGTTTTCTAGGAAATATACAGTTAATTATAGGCAAAATTTAATAATTTTATACAATATAATTGCCGCGCATGCTCAAAGAAATTATATTCTATAAATTGCACTTTTTGGCCTTATACGAGACTAATTTTGTTATGTGAATATACATGGTCAGGGGGAGATAACTTTTGTGATAACGGTTCAAATCTCAGGTAAGTTATAAAAGCGAGATATCTAGACAATCAGTCGCAGTCTCTTCCACATATTTATTCATTAAATCTTATTTTCTACTCAGACAAACTAATCAACTATACAAAAATAATTATTTATCTATCCTAAAACAAAAAAGACGCCTAAATTCAATCACAAAAGGCCAAAACGTTCTATTTATACTAAAAAAACTTTTTCAATTATCAATCTCTGTTGTTCGGGTAAAATAAACGGTGAATTTGAAATTTTATATACAGATTCTGTATAACAGATATATTTCGCAAATTTCGAGTTGCAATCACGATTTAATGCAAATATACAGCGCACTATAATTACAATCGCCTCCTCATTGGCTACTGGGGAAGGAGGTCGCGCTTTCCTATTGGTGTAGTATGTTCACACTATGCCCATAGTAAAGAAACACGCGTGTTTGATTTCAAACCTGCTAATTGGGCGGAGCACGGTTTTCAATCCAGAGGTCTAGCTTTGTTTGCAGCCAACTTTTATTTTACATACTGTACATTATGCTAAAGAATTAAATATTTGTTCAATTGGCGTAAACTGTCCGATACCCAGAATTACATATGGATCACCCGCCCTCAGAGTACAAATCTTAAATATTTGAAAAGCGAAATCTGAGCATTTGATTGGTGGGTCTTTCTTAATCTGAATGAATCGCCTATTCGCAATCAAGGGTTTCGATTGAGTGCTAATATCTTGCTGTTTGTATCATTCAATATTAGATTGTACTCTGAGGGCGGGTTATCCATATTCCCTTTAACACCTTTTCGCGATCTGAGAGAATGTGGGCTGAAAAGCGGCCTCATGAGTGGCTAGGAAGGGTCTGAGTTGATCGCGTCTAAATTGATCGATTGGCTATTTTCCAATTTTGCAAAATGTTCTAGTCTCCATAATGGGACAGATCGCGGACAGTCTAGGACACGGCTCCTAGCGTGAAAGTAATAGGGGCTCTGATTGGCTGTCCCTTCAACATGATAGGAAAAGATTACGAATCGTGTGTGTAAAACGTTGGTGCCCTCTGAGTAATAGTATTTTACATTTAGAATTCTAGAAATATGTATCCGAAAACAAAACATTTTTTATGATTTCAATCGAATAATAATTTGCTCGATAGTCGGTAAAATTACTGAAAAATAACTTTCATAGAAGGGTTTGATAATTTTTGGAAAATTTTGCTTTTTCAAGATGAAATATAATCAGGTCATAACTTATAAGGTTTATCAATTAATAGGTTTTAAAGTTAAAATGAATGTTCATGGCCCCTTTAAAGTATTCAAAGAAAAAAAATGAATTGTGAAATTTTGATCATTTCAACATCAACAAAGCTGATGGCTCCCAGAAATCAATGAAGCAAAAATGTGACATGCTTTATAATATATCGATAACGGGATCCCGCGGAACCTCCTGGAAATTTTTTGCTAGATTTTTAGCCAAAATTTTTATATAATTCGGCTTTTGAAAACGACTCATCCGATAAAGTTCTTAGATAGCTCAAACTGAGCACAAATATTAACTCGTAGACTTAAGACATGAATCTGTACCCAGACTGGATTTCCGGCAACTAGTGACCATTCTTATAAATCGTCATTATCAACATACATTTTTCAATAGCTTAACATAATATTCAGCCAATTTGCTATACAATTAAAAAAACAAAAACTCAATTTAAACGAATTAAAAGGCATTTAATGAGGATAAGAAAACAAAAAGTTGCGAAATTTACTGTCACTCGACTATAAAAGTGCAATAATGAGATGAAATTAAACGTTAATTTATATTTGAAACTACCTCATATAAAACTTCAAATGATTTTCTATCGCTCTGTCTAAACATAATTATATGTTTTTTACAAAATTCTTTAGTAAAATGTCTCTTAAATTTGTTGTGAAATATATTTTGTTGTGAAATANCCATATAAGCAAAGTTTCATTATTAACATTCATTTTTCTATAGCTTAACATAATATTCAGCCAATTTGCTATACAATTAAAAAACAAAAATAAAATTTAAACGAATTAAAAGGCATTTATTGAGGATAAGAAAACAAAAAGTTGCGAAATTTAACTCGAATGACAAATAAAAGTGCAATAATGAGATGAAATTAAACCTTAATTTATATTTGAAACTACTTCATATAAAACTTCTAATGATTTTCTATCGCTCTGTCTAAACATAATTATATGTTTTCCACAAAATTCTCTAGTAAAAGGTGTTGTGAAATATATATCTTTCATGTGTAGGCGTCTTATTTAATCAGTTTTTTCCAAAGTTTTGACTTCTAGAAATGCTCTATTTAAACCGGAGGCCATACTGTAATGAATACTATAATTGAATAAAAGTCTTAAAAATTCTTAAAAAAAATTTTCAGAGGTTCTTGACGTGATTTGAGCTCTTTTTATAAAACATAGTACCGATATACGGTAATTTGAAAAAAACTCAAATTACGTCAAAAAAATTTGAGGATAAACTTTAAACGTTTTTTATACTTTTTTATCATTACAGCATAGTTCAAATGAAATTACGTGACCAAATAATCAACAAATAAGGTTCGGAATATGTCATATAATAATC
>SCLH01000212.1:295428-322449 GCA_004367855.1 Oikopleura vanhoeffeni
AAAAAAAATATATAGTACCAATATACAGTAATTTGAAAAAGTACTCAAATTACGTCAAAAAAATTCCAGGGTCAACTTCAAACGTTTTTAAGACTTTTTCTCATTACATGAAAGTCTGAATAAAATCACGTGACGAAATAATCCAAAAATAAGGTTTAAAATATGTCATAAATAAATCCTTATTTCTTGAAAAATAAGATCACGTGACCTTTTTGGAAAATATCATTATGTTCAAAACTCTAAAATTAGGTGTTTATTATCCCACAAATTTTTTCGGCGTAATTTGAGTACTATTTTTGTACTTGAGCCAAAACCTTATTTCTCAATTTGAAGGTCACGTGATCGTTTTTTGACTTTAGTGTAATTGGAAAAAAGTCTCAAAAACTCCTAAAGAACATCTTCACTTATTTCAAAACGTGATTTAAGCATTTTTTGAAAAAAAACAGTACTATTTTGACCGACCTTATTTCTTGAATATCCGGTCACGTGATCATTTTTGGGCTTTGGTGTAATGGAAAACAAAGTCTTAGATTTTTTTTCTGATTACAAAGAAAGGTTTTATTTGGTGATTCAAAAAATTTTTGCAAAAAATAAGTACTGTAATACAGTAAAATTTTCCAAAAAAAAACGCACAAACGTCATTTTGTCTTCAAGTTAATCGATAACTTTATAACATGATCTTGTCAATTATGTTAAGCGTTGTAAAAATGCGATTTAATGGTGAATGGTCACTACTTGCCGGAAATCGAGTCTACTAGTTAAGTAAATAATAAAATAAAAATAAGGGCCTGAATCGGATCATTTTTGATTTTTTTCTGAGATAACTGAAATTGTTTGATTATCAGTTTTGGTTACACACATTGGAAACAATGGTTATCTATCTAAGAACTCAATCGGATGAGTCGTTTTTAAAAGCCGAATTATATAAACATTTTGGCTAAAAATCTAGCTAAAATGTTCCAGGAGGTCCCGTAATCCATATGGTCTAATGGTCTAGTAACAGATTCTAGACCATTAGTTTCGGCCCATAAAACTTCAAAGTGTTTCCTGGCAATTCTAACTTTATTAAACTTCTTCGTTTAATTCCAGTTGGTTGATTATAATATGTCTGAGTTCATTGTTTTAAAAATAATGACATTTCACACATTGATATCAAAAATTATCTCATAAAAAATTTTTACATTATGCATTTTTGCATTATGCATTTAAAGTTCAATTTATAAAAGTGAACTCTGGTTTTTAAACTCAGATTTCATTTGATAGACAGCTGATCGTGATGTGATCATGTTATTAAAAGCTAAGTCCTTTATAATTAATGCAAATGTCTCAAACCCAAACCCGAAACAAGATACAATATTGATTAAAACATCCTTATTTCACTATTTTTTAAATGAAAATTTTTGTAGAGAATATAATAATTACAATAGTTATCCAAGTAAATTGTCACTTTATTATGAGAAATATGGTTAACTCATTAAAGAAGGTCACCAAGGTTAGAGTATGGAATTGACACTGTTCTTTATATTAGATCGCTGCGGTTTTAGTGATTGATAAAACGCTTTAACATACATGTATATGTGAAATTTACATTGTTTATATATTGGTTATGTTTAATTTCATGCACTCAGTAATTTATTGAAAAAAGTAAATTTGCTTTAAAAAAATAATTTCGGCGAATTATGAAGGAAAACCTCCGAATCGACATTGCGAGAATAAATGTGAATTTTGACATTGTGTGTATAATTTCATAATGTTTTGCGAAAGATCGGGCGAAGCCCGCATCTTGGAGAAAAAATTAGGAAATTATACACATAATGTCAAATTAACATTTATTTTAAAATTGCACATTATGTCTATTGAGAAATTTGCACATAATTTTCTTATTTTTGTTTAATACAGCAAATTGAATGCTAAATTGAACAAAAATAGGAAATTATGAGAGGAAATGTCCTAATCGACATTTCCACATAATTTATAGGTTATTTTTGGACACAATCTGAAATAATTTGTTGTATCGTTAAAGCACAATTTAACGAATATAACAAGTTTAAGGGGGTGCTTTAAGTGCCCAAAATTTGTTCGTCGTGCTTGACCCCATTTCACACCTGTCATTTTTTTCTAAGCCATTTTGATAGTTATAAATTGGGCACTCGGTAATTGGGCACTCGGTAACTTATAACTTTTTTTTTGATTTAAACCATAAGCAATGATGCGTCATAACTAGAGTTTGTAAAAAAGTTCAAACCAAAATAAAAGTTATAAATTACCGAGTGCCCAAAAATTGGGCACTTAAAGCGCGCGCAATATTTTGTCAATTCTCAAGCCTCAATAAATTGGGCACTCGGTAATTTATAACTTTTATTTTGATTTAAACCATTAGCAATGATGCGTCATAACCAGAGTTCGCAAAAAAGTTTAAACCAAAATAAAAGTTATAAATTACCGAGTGCCCAAAAATTGGGCACTTAAAGCGCGCTTTAAGTGCCTAATTTTTGGGCACTTAAAGGTCACTCGTTTAAGGATGTGGGTGACGATAATTGGGCTCTTTTTTCAACATTTTCAGGTAAAGTTTCTGAGAAACCTGGCTGCAGGAATAATTATTTTTTTATCCAAATACGTAGTACAACTCTTAAGGAAGTTGCCAGAACTATTCAGAGCATCTGATACTTCAATCTACGCTAAGAAAATGATTTTTAGTAGGCGTTCCTAACAGCACTAAAAAGCCTACTCCTAATTCATCCCTCATCACTTTTTATTGTCATTTGCAATTCAACTTGTATATATAAATGCACATTACCGAATGGTCCCCCTTTTTCAAAATTGCCTCACGCAAAAGCCCACTCCTCCTTGAAAATATATAGAATTTTGTTAATTTGTGCATCAAATTTACCGCAAAGCCTGGATTAAGCTCCAAATGGTCTCTTTTTTTATTTTTCTCTACAAAGTCTCAGAAACGACCTGTAAATTTCTAGTTTTTGTTGAAATTCTGAACTATAAATTTTCTAAAACCTACTTTATTTGAAAAAAAATCAAAATTCAGAAAAAATCCTGGGAGTAAAAAAACTCAGTGACAAATGCTCTACAAAATAGGGCTATCAAAAAAGTTATCTGAGAAAAATCAATTATCGTGACCCTTAATTTAACCTTTAATTTCAAACCCCCGAAAAAACGACTTTTCTTCAAAAAAATCTCAAAACCCAAAAAAAATCTTACGAGTGAAAAACTTGGCAGAAAATTCTCTACAAAGTAGGTGTATCAAAAAAGTATTCTAATAACTCTCAATTATCGTCACCAACACCATGGATATGGCGGTTCCGACATTTTCTGCAGTTATTTTGTCATAAAAATGCACCAAATCAATCGTTTTTGTAACAACCCAAATAACAACAAAAAAAATTTTGAACTTTTTGCGTTTTTTCGATTTTTTTATAAGTAATTTTTCCAAAATATTATATTGAAAGAATATTATTCTTAGAATAATGTCCAAGAATAATGTTTGTGTCAATTTGATCACTAAAACTTTGAAATATCGGGTTGACATAAGCTAACATTCTCTTCGGTGTTACCCTGGCTTTCTTTTGAGGTTACTTTCGAAAAAATCAAAGCACATTTTTTTTCGAAAAAA
Source organism: Oikopleura vanhoeffeni (assembly GCA_004367855.1). Lineage (NCBI taxonomy): Eukaryota > Metazoa > Chordata > Appendicularia > Copelata > Oikopleuridae > Oikopleura > Oikopleura vanhoeffeni. The sequence goes on from SCLH01000212.1 coordinate 299,054, forward strand.
ATTTCACGAGACCTTGAAAAAATCATATTTTTAGTTTGGGGTCAAAATTTAACAAAAAACCTGCTCAGAAGTTTCTATTTGTTTTGAACTAGCTTTTGCGACAATTTGAGCTAATTTTTCGATGAATAATTTTCAAAAAACGGTGTTTTTTGCATATTCTAGAAAAAATATAGCACTTATCGACAAGAACGCTCCTCAGAAGTTTTAAATACTAATTATGTAAACCCCTTTATCACCTTTTGCATGATCTGAAAGATGTCGGCTGAAAAGAAGAGAAAGCGGCCTCATGAGTGGCTAGAAGGGGTCCTAGGAGTGTTAGGATTGGCTCCCTCAACCCACATCTCTTAGATCATGCAAAAGGTGATAAAGGGATACAGGTTATATTTAATTTAAGATTTACCGTTTTAGTTTATGTCTTCTTGTATCGCTTATGTGTCAAGTAGTGTATGCATTCAAAAAAGTTTTTGCACACTTTTTACGTAAGCTGAAGGCTCGTTTTATAAACTGGCTAATCTGAATCATATCCTTGAAGCCCTGTTTGGCTTATGTTTCATTCAGAATATGTCAAATTGGGAACCACCATACGGTATGGACCATTTGGTGGCAAAATTTTTGAATAATTAAATCATATATTTTATGAAAATTTTGCCACTAAAGTTTAATTTGAACAAATTTTGAAAATTAAAACTGAATTTCAAAATTTTTTTGAAATCGAAAGTAAATATGCTAATTTTTCATAATACACCGATTTAATCACCTAAAAAGTTCATAAAACCGCAAAATTCTCAAATTAATTGCAATTGTGTCACAATTTTTCTGTCATTTTAATTGATAGTATTTTTTTTGTTTCTAAATTTTTTCAAGATTAAATTAATTGACCTTGAATTTTTACCAGTCAATTTTGGTAAAACCAAGTGGTTGTAATATTTGTTTACCACAGAAAAGCTTTGGCATTATATCGGCTTGAATTAAAATATTTCTATGAAAGAACATGCGATATCATAGATTTATATTTTTCACTTATTGAAATTCAGTCTTTTCTGGACAAATGAATCTAAAAATAAAAAATTATTTTTCGAGAAAACTACGAGACATTATTTTTTATGATAAATCAAGTATTTTTGATCAACTTTTTCTGAAAGTGATCTTATTTACCCATTTTTTAGGAACATTAATAATGTTATAATAATTTGGCAGGTGTTCAAATTTAAATAATTCAGTATTATTATTACTTGATAAAAAATCTCGGTCAAAAAAAGGAATTCTAATTCTTACTACCCATACTGTATTATTTAAAAAGTAGGGTAATAGATTTTCCTGCTCAATTTCCTGAATATCTTTTACCCGCCAATTTGTCTAAATTTCCTGATTTGAAACTTTCAGCGCAAAATATGCTGCTTTAAGCTGCAAAAATAGAAATAAGCAAATATAGACCAGTGGACCATAAATAGATATGATAACCCGAAACTTAATACCAGCAGTGTTGTATTGTTAACTCCCGTAGTGTCTTTCTGGACTTTCGTGACAGATGGTCTTTAATCGCAATTAAGGACCCTTAATCATTAATGAATGACAATTTACAAAGTGATAGATCGACTCTTCGGATAATTTACGTTTGTGCGTTTTTTTTTCGAAAATTTTTACTGTATTACAGTACTTATTATTTCTTGAAAAATAAGATCACGTGACGTTTTTGGAAAATATTATTATGTTCAAAAGGTGTTTATTGGTCCAACAATTTTTCGGCGTAATTTGATTACTATTTGTTTACTTGTATCAAAACCTTATTTCCTAATTTGAAGGTCACGTGATCGTTTTTGGACTTTGATGTGATGGAAAAAATGGTACTACTTTTACCAACCTTATTCCTTGAATATACGGTCAAGTGATCATTTTGTGGCTATGGTGTAATGAGAAAAAAGTCTCAGAATTTTATTTTGATCCCGTTCAAAGGCTTTTTTTGATGATTTAAATTTTATTCATAATATGACATATTCCAAACCTTATTTTTGAATTATTTCGTCACGTGATTTTATTCGGACTTTGGTGTAATGAGAAAAAAGTCTTAAAAAGTTTAAAGTTTCTCCCTAAATTTTTTATGTGATTTGAGTACTTTTTCAAAAAACCGTTTATTGTGTACCGTATATCAAATTACCGTAGACTTCAAAGTTCATCGTAGAGACTCGTAAGTACACTCAAACTAATCGGAAGGGTCAATTTTCTAATGAAAATATTAGCAATAATGTACTGAAAGTTCGCCAGAGAGCAACAATCCCCCTGTGAAATCTCAAAAATTTGACCATTTTTCGCTCTTTAGTGACCGTTCAGTACATAATTGACTCATAGTTGCTAATATTTTCATTAAAAAGTCGACTTCTACGATTTTTTGAGGGTACTCACAAGGTTCAACGGTGAACTTGAAATTGGGCTTGAACTTTGTTATCAAAATTTTTTATTTTTTTTATGAAGCTGATTTTGTAAAAATTTTAATGAAAACATTAAATTTTTTTTGCAGATTTAATACCCAAATTGGTGACGGTTTAATATTTGAAATTTGAAAATGCCAAATTAACCCTAAATTCGTGTAAGTTATGCACTTGTTTGTGAGAATCGGCAAAAATGAGAGAGTTTTAAATTTTCTTATTCACATTTGATGACTTTTTATAAACTTTACAAATTGTTATTATAGGACTTTAGAAAATTTTTTGAATAATATGATTACCATTGAAAAAATATATGTTAATGATGAATCTTCGGTTATATCCTTGATTTAAAACGTCTGGTTACGAAAGTCCAGAAGACACTACGGGTCCAGAGATTGTCGGCCACTACGGGAGTTAAGAACAAGCAGGTCGCATGGGATTTTTTATAAAAAAGACAATTGGAAACATGTCATTTTAAAAATTAAAATTTAAAACAGGTGACAGTACCAAGAATAAAATTTCGTTCAAAATTTATAATTTTATTGAGGGGATTGTGGGTGCAGTAGTTTTATTTTCGACCACGGTCTCGAATTCGGAATTATTTTTGTTGTATCCGATCATCCAGCACATGAGTAATTGATTGGAAGCCAAAAAAGTTTTTCACTATCGAATAACTAGTTCTAGAATATCGGATTTGCTTGCAAAAATAATTAATTTATCAAAAAATCTAGACATAGGATAGTCTCAAATTACAAAGAATAATAATCACAGAGAAAAATAAGCTTAAATGAAAGTATTTCAATATCATAATTGTTAAGATTTTTGCTTCTTTTTCAATATTTTAATTTTAAGCCTAATCAATGTAATAATGGCACTCTTTAGATCTGCATAAAATAGGGATTGCAAGAAATCTGGCAGAAATTATTTAAAGTTTTTTAGATGCAAAAATAGTTCGTGAGAAATAGTCTGTTTTCTAAAAAAATTTACATTTTGCCTATATTTAACTATAGCAAAGAATTTTCAAATATAATTTTCGGCGAATTAAGATGAATTTATAAAATATTTTCAGATGCGATTATATAGAATTTTTTTCTGACCCATAATATCGGCATTATGTGATTTTTGGAAAAGTGGATATCACAAAATAGATCACTGGAGAGTAAAAGCAGCAATTAAGTTTTATGCATTCAACGGCTTATGTCATAATATTTTCTAGAAATAAATCAATTTCATACTTATCAAGGTTACGAACTACAAAATACAATTAAAAAAATACATGTTCACTTAATTCTCACAAAAAATATTTGAGTTTTAAAAAGGGCTTATTTTTCCCCAGCACATTGATGGAAGCACCCACAATCCCCTTAAACCGGCATTTTTGTTGGAGTGCTGTAATAAATATAAATTTGTTCGATCCGTTATTGATTCACATCAAAAATCTGTATCCAGGCCATATCAATAGGATAAATATCAGGTCTTGAACGTGGTCAACCTCGTTCAAAATTTTGGTCACTTATTTCAATACATAGTATTAAAATTTATCATACTTTATTCGGAATATATACTGCATTTGGCCGGCAAATTCTGGCCATATAAAGCTATGGTCCAAGTAAGTTGGACCAAGTCCTTAAAACGCACAATAAAAATTGACGATCGTTGTTTAATAAAAAGGGCCATTGTCAAATTAATTGAAACTTTATTTAAACTGAAGTAGTTTTCTTTTATTTGTTGAATTCGAAAAACAGTACATTTTCATTGTACACACCCCCTTTTACATCCGAGAAATGCCAAGCATCACCTTCAAATATCTTACTTTCAAACTTGAACTCACAAAAACTACGACATTGCATTACATACTGTTTGTGAACTTAGTGCGTCATCAATTCATAAGAGCCCGACTGTTTCTTTTAAAGGCAGAACATAAAATTTTTAAATAAAAATGATTTTAATTAGAGAATTTTGAAAAAAAATAGGGTGTATATTTGAACATAAATATATATAAGAGACTTTAAAAAGTGAATATTTGAATATTTTTTTTAATTTATTAAAAAGTAAAAAAAAAACATATCCAGAATACAAAATCTCACTGTACTCAGTATTAACAACCGAGATATTGAGTTGATTTGGTTACAACTCATGTCACATAATAAATTATGTTTGAATTTCATTGCTACTGAATTGAATTTTAAACGCTCTTATTGGTCAAATGCGAACGCGCAACGGAGGGACTGGAGATCCTGTTCTTAGATATAATTTTGGTTATTTCGTTTCGTCACAATGTGATGTTCTCATTCGTAACCAGCAATTTATTGTTTGACATACGACTTTTACCCTAATATGGAATTGTTAGAACATTTAAAAGAAACCAAGGAAAAAAATGGAGAAAATTGTACGAGAAAAAAGCTGTGAACCCAGGGAGTCCATCAGAGAGCATTTCGTATAGCCTGAGACTCGTTTTATAGCTGCAATTAAGGTTTAAACTTATCCACATAACGAAAAAGCAACTCGATGGATTTTTTATAAATCCAGCATTATCTCCTTGTTTTTAGTAAAAACTTCCTCTTTATGATCTCCAATGTGAAAATACGGAAAATTATCCATTTTTATCAATCAAAGAACGGGTTTCAGTAACAAAATACACCCAGTTGTTTTTTCCTCTTTGAGTAAAGCCTATACTGTATAGCCGATAAATAGTATTTATATCAAAATTTAATTCATTTTAACCCACAGTATTTTTCAGCCATCAAAAATTCAAAATAAAGTGCTTCAAATTGAAGTCTTCAGTATATTATAATAGTATATGAGAAATTATCCCTAGTGTGGATCTCTGTCCACGCCTACTTGTGACGCCTGGCCAGCCATTCAGAGCGGCCAGCCATTCAGAGCGCCATTCAAAACGTCACTACCAACACTACAAGAAGGCGTGGACATAGATCCACACTAGGGATAATTTTCGATATGTCAAGTTTTTCCGAAAGATTTTTTAAGATTTTATAGAATGGAATATCGAAGATTATACTTACTTTTTTTTTTCGATAATTTTAGAACTTTATTGAAAAGATTTGAAGTACAAGAAAAAATAAAATGCAGTCCCAAGACCTAATCACCCCGCTTTTTGCCGAGGTGTTCAATCCTGAGGTTTTATACAGTAGTATTTTTTATATGTAGTGCCTTACAGACGGGTTTGAAACATGTAAAATTAGAATAATTGTATGTGTCACATTTTTGCTCGCGAAAAAGTGAATAATATAATTAGATTCAAAAAATCAATTTATCCAATTTTTGGTTTTTGGGGTCGCCTCGTAGTACAAATTGACTCTTGTATGGACCTAGACGTGTTTCTGACGTCAAAGTTCTCAGGACCAGTATGTATAATCTTCGATATAAACGACCGAAATAAGACAAACTTATAGAGATAACAAATATTAATTCAATGAATTGCGCTAATTAGGTAATTTTATGATATTTTAGCTAACTCTTCATTTACTTATTATTTATAATTCCGGTTGAATTTTAATCGAACTAACTCAAAAAGTAGGATTGTTGAAGGAAGTGCAATTTTTGAAATTTTCAAAATTCCTAGAAAAATATTTTGGCTTTCTACAATGCAGTTGAGGTGAACTGGCTTTTAGAAGGATGTATTTCTTAGGTAGATTTGAGCAGAAAAAGCAGTTTTAACAAAAGTGAATAAAATTACCCATACAACTTTTAAGGATGTTATGGTAGAGATGTTATTGTATCCAAATAGAATGAAAATTCTTATCTTTTCAAGGCTGATTTAATTTTCTAGGACCACTCGTTACTTAATTATTCGGCTTTTTCTTCAAAAACTGTAAAGTCCAAACTAAGCTGTATAAATTATTTTTATTGAGTGACTTTGTATTTGAACTGACTAAACTACTGTTATTTATGAGCTAATTACGCATATCATAATAACGTTATTAGTAACTAATTATTTTTTTATTTCGTATTTGTTAATTTCAAGGAAATTATTTCCTTCTGAAAATATATATCCTAAACTTAATTTTTTTCTATTTTAGAGATGAAATTTATCTGTGCGGGATTCCCAAAAACTGGGTCTAAATCGACGTCGGCAGCTTTTCAAAAATTGGGGTTTTCAGTGGCCGATTACCTAGAAACGACAATGTTCCTCACAGACGAATGGCTTCGATTTATAGACGGCCGAGGAACAATTAAAGAAGTTCTCGCAGCTTACGAAAGGCATGATTTTGATACAAATCAAGATTTTCCAGGGAATATTTTTTGGGAAGAGATGTATAATGAAATTCCAAATTGTAAAGTTATTCTAACAGTGAGAGATAATGAGCACATTTGGTTTGATTCCTGGATTAATTTTTTCGAGAAAAATTTTGTCGGCCGAGGTGTTCAGCTCGGTTCCTACTTGGCTTGGTATGGGATGTTTGGCCGAGAAGTTTCAGAAATGACAAAAATTGGTTAGTTTAAAAAAAAATCATTTACAGGGGAGGGCCCATATCGCCGGTCCAATATCGCCGTAAAAACCTACGCAATTTCAGGATTTTTAGCTAAAATAATTCTAGTGCCAATATTGCCAAAAGTGCCAATATCGCCGGAAGTGCCAATATCGCCGAATTGCGTGGGCATTTGAGATTTTGATGAAAAATTACTTTGAGTGCGTCATGAATGACGTATTTTTTAAAGATTGATTTTCCTAAATCTAATTTTTGAATTTTTGTTAAATTGTTTTGATGAAGTACTTAATTCTACGAATTTTAGTGAATTACTTCAATAGAACATATTGTTAAACTCCTTATAAAATTGATAAAACTTTTCAAATTATGACGTCATTTCGAACGCTTACGCGTTTTCAATTTTCAAACAAAAATCTTTATTTTTGTTCCCATATCGCCCAAAGTGCCAATATCGCTGAAAACGCCCGATATCGTGGAATTTTTCGGCAAAAAACTTTTGGCGATATTGGGCATCCCTCTATAATCAGCAGGGTTTTCGGATTTTTTTTTGCTATAGTAAATTAAAATTTCTTATAAATTTTGGCAAATGTTCGAAAAGAATAATAAAATATACTTTTGATATTTATTTTTGAGTCTTTGACAAAAAACTCTTTGTATACTTTGATTTTCAAAGACGTACGCAAATAAAGTACAGTTTCTCAATATTCATGACTTTATAAAGACGTTTTATGACATGAAAATGTCAATTCCAATTATAAAATATTTGATGAAATATTTCTGGCATTACAATATTTACATTTTTTCTTTCATCGCTATATTTGATTTAAACCGTAAACTAGCGTCATTTTGAACCGACACGAACTGTATCTTCTCGATAATGAATGCGATAGAGAACTAAGTTTTCATCAATTTCTTACAATCTATTTGTTTATAGAAAAGGCTAAAAAATGGACGACAAAAGTTTCAAGTATTTTTAGAGACATTATAGAAGCTCATAATGAGCTGATAATCACTAAAAAATGAAGTTTTTTTTTCCAATTTTCGAAATTACTTTTCAAACCATAGTTCTGTCAAATTTCGAAAGTGTCCAAACTTTGAGCGCCGCGGCGCGCCATATGAAGTAATAAATTGTATCCAAATTTCAGAAGATCAAATTTTGAATAAACGTTTTTTACAGTATTGCTTATTTTTGGTCAAGACGGACAACGATGATTGGTTTATGGGAATAAAAATTTAAACAGTACATCTAAGAAGACATTGTTCTTAACCCTTGTGAGCACAGAGCCACAATTGTGGCTCAAGCATACCTTAAATTACCAAAAAAAGGCAAAAAACGGGATCGTAGAATTCTTTATTTCAAACACATTATAAAGAATTTTGATTCGGTTCCAAAAAAATAATTGAATTTTTTTTCGAATGTTCGGTTCCAGTATTACGGGGAGTTGATTTATTAGGATTTTTCGCCTATGTTTCACTTCCGGAAGAATTATTCCGGAACAAGACATAAAATACAAATGAGAGATTAGCCAGTTTTTAGAAAAGTGTTTTGTGCATGCATAACAGTTAAAATAAAAATTTATTGATATCTAGGAGCAGTTATTTTTTTCGGAAGTGAAATTTCTAAATTTTCAACTTCAAGTATCTCATGAAAAAATTATAATTATAAAAGTGAATTTAAGTAATCAAAAATTGTCCACAGTTGTACTTAATTACCATATTTACTTGAAAATAAGAGAAAAAAATGTAATAATCTGCTTTTATAGGGAAAAATAAACATTTTTTTTATCATAAATCATGATTTTTCCATCAAAATTTTTGACTTTATTTATAAATTACTTTTGATTTATAAGATATAAATCAAAGCGAACAAAACTGTGAGGTAGGCCACGTGTGCATCGTTTCCGACAAAAATGCAACTTGTGAAGACAACTGTGACCGTGTATAACGTGATTGGTATACCTTGCTTTCTCACTGATTTTCTAAACCAAATATTAAATTCTAGAATATAAATGTCGGATGAAAAAAATATTACCTTCAACTTCCTTATGCAGAGAAAATTGAAATTCAACTGCTAAGCTTTCTGTAAACAACGTTTAAAGTAGAGCCAACAATTGTGGCTCTGGTGCCTTGGCGGAACTTTTTTTTATTTGCTCACAAGGGGTAAAAAATTAAATTCAAACATTTTGATCGGCGCGTAGAAAGTTTTTGCAAAAAAACTAGATCTGGAATCAAAATTAATGATTAAAGTTAAAAAAACAGATTTTAAATAATGCTCATTAAAGCGAAAATTTGATTTAATTTTAATCGGAAATTTTGGGTAATTTAGGACTAGATAAATAATAAAAAAAGGTTTTCATAACGTTACTTTTATAATATTTAGCGTTTCCAAAGTAAAAATTAGTCATAGTATATAAACTTTACCAAAAATATAATCTATACCAACTTTTATTTAAATGTCGAAAACTCTCATTTTGAAACCTACTTTCTGACCACTAAGTGGCTCCAAAATATTTTTCTCATGTGGAAAATTTTTTAGCACTGATTCACTCTAGGACATTTTTTTATATTATATGTAATTGTAATTTACAATCGAGTTTACTTCTCTCGGTCCGAAGTCAACCTTTGACGCATGGTTTTATAGTATACATTTTCGAAAATATCTCTTACTTTGAGTACACGGGTTAAATACCCTTTTTACTGGTACATAGTATTTACCACAAACCTTTCATTTTGCATGTTCTTACTTCAAAATATTTTCTAGGTGTTGCTTCGATGCGTATCTTATTCGCCGTCGATTGCAATTTTGAACAGAAAGAACTATCCCGTCGATTCCGGACAAATCGAAAAATCATGGAACAGCGGTACAGGTCACACATAGAGTACGTCAGATCTGTAGTTCCTGCCGAAAATTTGCTCATTTATAACATTAAAGATGGCTGGGAGCCTATTTGTAAGTTTTTGAATGTTCCGGTGCCGAATGAGCCAGTTCCTCGAAAAAACACAAATGGCGAACTGTTTGAAGAATATGCTAAGACACCGTTTGTACAAAATGTTAAAACTGTAACAATTCGAAATTTTGCGATTTTGTCAATTTTTATTATAATTTCTATTGTGTCATTAGTATTTTGGATCATAGAGAAGTTATGAAACACATTTTGTTACTGACCTCGACCTGCACAGGATTTTCAATTGCCCACCTACGCATCTGTTTTTTGAAACATAAATTCAAATTTTTAAAAATTATCTCAAAAAAATCGGATACATGGGGAGACCCCATATTGTCGGCCCAATATCGCCGAATTTGCCAATATCGCCTAAAAAACCTACACAATTTAACGATTTCAAGCTCAAAGCGTTCCAGTGCCTATATCGCCGAAAATGCCAATATCGACGAATTGCTTGGGTGGTTGAGGTTTTTACTAGAAATTACTTTTAGTGCGTCATGAATGACGTCATTTTTTTAAGGATGAATTTTCAAGATTTACTTTTTCGATTTTTTGTTTAATTGCGTTTTGTGAAGTTCTTAAATCTACGCTTTGGCGAATGACCTCATCAAAACGAATAGTTAAGCTTTTTTCAAAATAGTAAAAGTTTTCAAGTTATGACGTCATTCCAAATGCTTACGCGTTTTTCGTTTATGAACTAAAAACGTAATTTTTGTTTCCATATCGCCAAAAGTGCCAATATCGCCAAAATGCCCGATATCAAAGAATTTTTTGGCAAAAAACTTTCGGCGATATTGGGTCCCCTTGTAATTCGGAGTTAAAATTGAAACAAAATCTTAAATATAACGAGATTCCTCATGTCCCAAGGTTATCAATTTGATGAGTTGCGCTAATTTTTAAATTTGTTAGTTGGTATAGAAAACAAAATGATAAAGACAGCTTATGTTTTGTAAAATAGAATCATTAAGTTATTGCCTATTCATGATGAGGATTGAAAAAAGATTTTTGAAAAATTGCTCCAAAATGCTACAGTGCTTGTTTAATTTTTTTTTGGCGATAATGATGTCAGCAATTTTTCAAAATTAGTTTTTTAAATCGTCATTAATACCTTTTGCCCTGTTTATTTCATTTTTCAAAACATAAGCTTTCTATATATCCTTAATTTTTAAACTTGCCCTAATAATACTTTACCACAATATTTTTCGTCTATGTGTTACAAAACACAGCGGCGCAGGTGTTATTTTAAGTCAAATATATGTCTTCCTAATGTATATTTTTATACGGAATCAGCAAGACAATGAAGTACAACGCACATAAAACTTTTACAAGTGGTCTTTAATTGTTCGAAATATTTCAAAACCTACGAATTTTTGTATTGATTTTTAATTGAATAAGATTTATAAAGTGTTATGTATAGGAATTTTGGCCGAAATCGATATCATATCGAAGATCCTGCCTAGTCGTCAATTTATGTGAAATCACTATCTATTATCTATTATAATAGACTAACTACATTATATTAAAGCTTTCAGTTTATATCAAACCATCTTCAGTAATTTTTTAAAAACCTAAAAAATATTTCTGTTCACAAAAAAAATTACTGAAGATGGTTTGATATAAACTGAAAGCTTAAATATAATGTGGTTAGTCTATTAAAATGCATATATTATACCTCGAAAACAATTCAACAATATTATCTATTACTTTCACATAAATCGACGTTTAGGCAGGATCTTCGATATACGCACCCGGGGTGAAAAATAGTGGCCTAAAAGTTGTATGCAATTTTTTTTCAAAAAAATATTTTTACCCTTGAAACCGGTATTTTTTGTTTCGAACAAAGTTTCCTGATCTCATACAGTATTTATTATACATAAACCATGCCGCACTTTTGATAGTTTCATTACAATCTGGCATTTTATATTTTCGACCGGTTTGCCTTTTATGAGAATATTAAGAATATTAACTTTCGAACAATTCGTTCGTCTTATGACCTTAGGTGCAGTGACCGTTTATTAAAACTTATTATCACGATTTTTTTATTTGAACAAGAATCTTATTAAAGATGTGTTAAACTATTTCACTGTTTGAATGCAAATCATGAATTTCATAAGTTAAACATTAATATTTTATTCGCCCTACTTGTTGGCAGTTAAAAAAAAATCATTTCAGTCAATGCAATTTATTAGGTTTTTTGAAAGTTTGCCTCTTAATGTTTATTGTAAAAAGCTTTCAAAGAAGTCTTCTATTTCTCAATTTAACTTTTTCAGAGATTTTAAGAACACTATTTTTTAATTTTGAAAATATTATGTTTTGCTCAACCATTTTCTATAGTTTAATTTTTTATTAAGGGGGTCGCTAAAAAGCTGAAAATTTGCGTTTTAGATGGCCAATTGCCAAAGTAGTACAAATTGTTTGGCCACATACAACGTTGCCAGGCTTCCAAAAGGGATGCATCCCCGCCGATTTTCCATCCCTATCCCGTTTTTATCCCCAAAAACGGGAAAGGGATGAAGGGATAGATTATCCCCTTTTATCCCGGGCCCGGGATAGACTTTATCCCTTTTTTATCCCGTTTTTGTAAATACGAACAAAATTTTAGCATACAGACGGAATAACCTGGGGTATATTTGAAGGTAAAATATTGTCAAAAAATTTTTTGCGGCATTTGGATGACTCATCACTTCCGGTTTAACCGGAATTAACGTACAAATCGTGTTTATTAATTTTTTAATCACTTGGGGGGTATATTTGTGGCTAAAATATTGTCGAAGAAAAATTTGGCGGTATTTTCGATGACTCGGGCATTTATATTTATGATTATGCAAAAAAGGATAGGGATAGAAAAAGGATAAAAAGGGGGTTGGTAATGAAACGGGATAGGGATAGAAAAAGGGATAGAAACGGGATAAAAAAAGGGGATGGGGATAAAAGGGGGATGGGACTTACCATCCCTATCTCTCTATGGCTCTGAATTTTCCATCCCTATCCCATCCCTATCTCCCTCTATACCCCTTGATTTATTCTTTCTAACCCTATCCTTTTTGGAAGCCTGCAACGTTGCTCTCATATATTTGAAGAAGCATCTTGCATACTAAAATTTTTCGAATGTGATATTTCTTTCTGATACGATCCGATCTAATATAGTCTAGAGCCCTATAGTCTATAGCAGGGTTGTAAAAGGGATGGCTTTTGCGTGGGTTTTCTATCCCCTTTTTGCGTAGGTTTAAGCAAAAGATAGGCAAAAAATGAGGATGGGGATAGAAAATCCGGTCGGGGATGATCCCTTTTACAACCCTGGTCTATAGGCCACAGAGTCCAGGCTTGTCTTCTCACCATTATCAGTAATTATGATACCTTACAGCCAATAACCTGTAACACCCTAGGTCCCAATCAAAATGTATCTCTTCCCTGGATTTAAAATTTACGCATTCGAAACTCACATAAATGTGTAGCTGATGAGTTCGTGCAGATCACCCTGGAGAGTCTTGTCAAAATTTGTTTCTCGTTTTTTCAGAAATCGTGTTTGAATTTTCCAAAAATCAAGAAATTTCAACTTATTTCATACGAAATATTCTTGAAACCATCATTCAGTGCTTTACTTACCATTTATCGAAATACAACGAGTACCCAAATGCTTGTACTTGTCAATATTTTTACAAAAAATCATCAAAATAAAATTAGGGAATTTTTTCGGCCTCATTTAGCGACGACCACTCCCTTAATACACAATTTTCCTTTTAGGAATACCTTCAAAGTTTGGAGTCCAAACTTTTTGTGAAGCTCATGTTATATTATTTATATATTTTTGCTCCGTTGATGATATGTATGCTATTTACATATTTTTTTTATAATAGAAAAACTACATTTTTTCAAACTTTCGATTTTATTCAATCATCGTCTGGAAGTGAGAAAAGTAAAACTTTTTTTTTTGGTTAACGAAAAGAATTTTCGCGAAGTGTGACATCATTTTAATTTGGCGAATCGTAGGCCTTCGAAATTGCCAAATTAAAAGCCTACCATTCTAATGCTACAAATCAGTAATTTTGGTTATACAGGTGCAGAGCATATTAGGTTTATTAAATTTCAGTTGTTTGTTTAAAGTAGGTTGAAGTTGTGTTATGCACATACCTTCATAAGAAATTCTCTCAAAGTAGTTAGTGAGATTGACTTTAACATTTTAAAAATGTTCAAACAAGAGAATTTCGCCGTGTTGTGTCGTTCGGAGCGTCACCATGATTATTTTTAAGTGTTTCTTGATATACGGTACATGTAGTTATATGTTTATGAATATGCGACTGAATTGAAGTACATGTTTAAAAACTCTACTTTTCAGAATTTTTTTAGTTTGTCCGACATAAGTCGATATTTTGCAGTCGCATGTAAATAAATACACTGAATTAGGAATTAATTTAGTGGTTTGGAGTTTTAAACTTAGGAAGTATAAACATTTTCCAAAGTGATCGTTTAAAAATAAACATTTAGCCGATAATTTGGCGTAAATTTTTTGAAATTTTTTCGAGGCCTAACGATGCCAAATAAAATGATGTCACACTTGCGAAAATTCTTTTCGTTAACCCCCTCACACCCTTTGACTATCTAAAGGCCAAAAAAATTTCGGAGCCAAAAACGGCGCAGAAATACATCGTTACAGACCTACAATTCAAATATGTGATAGAGTTTGCAATTTTATTTCCAAAAATATTGTTAAAATTTTATACGATGAGCCGTTCGAAGTTATTTTTTTCCTACTTTTTTTTAGGGATTTTCGTCAGAATTTCTTAAAAAATTAATTGTGTGGGAAAAGATACATGATATCGAAATCTGAGAAAGCAAGTTTTAGGAAAGTATTTAAGGATTCTTTTGATATAAGTTTATTTTATCTGCAGTCTCTATACGAAGAATAATTTGTTTCACAAGTGATTTTTATGAAACTTAAAATAATAAAAAAAAAATATTTTTCAAAAAATTATTTTTCGAATGAATTGAACGGCAATTTGACCAAATAGAGCCGAAAAAGACAAATCGCTCAAATATAGAACATAGGTGGTACTGATTTTGAGTTTTCAGCTGATTAGCAATATTTTTCACATTTTACTGCATATATTTCTACGCGCGGGCGATATGAAATAAGTTGTTTTTGTAAGCGATCAAGATATCATATTTCAAATTTCAGACCAGCTTTTAATAGCTAAAGTTTCACTCCTAATTTGTAACTTATATGTCATTTGTAAAAAATGTACGGTTTTTCAAGAAAATACAAGGTGACTGAACCTCTCTTTTCTCTCGCAGTTATCTAGTTTACAAACTTCGAAATTTAAAAATGTTACGTGTTGTTCTCTTAATTTTATCCTTGATCTCAATCAGTGACAAATAAGTAATTGATATCTTTTCCCAGTTTTCCGTGATAAGCGCTAAAGTATTGCCTTTAGATAGGCTTTTGGGTTGTGAGGCGAAGTTTCTCGTTTCTGGGTGTGGAGGAGGTTAACCAAAAAAAAAAGAATTTTACTTTTTTCTCACTTCCAGACGATGATTGAATAAAATCGAAAGCTGTGAAAAAATGTAGATTTTATATTATAAAAAATATAATTTCTCGCCAACCCCCCTGTACTATTTACATATTTGAGGTCTTAATATATATGTTACATTAAACAATATAATTTTTGCTGTTTGTGTGAAAATTTTGTGAATACTATCAAAGTTTGGAGTCCAAACTTTCTGTAAAGTTCATTATTTTATTATTTATATCTTTTATTACTTTGCACCATTGATCATATGTATGCTATTCACATATTTGAGGTGCCAATATATAAAACAATATATAAAACAATATACAGGATGTCACGTTTTTACTAGAATTTTTGCTGTTTTTGTCAAAATCAGCTTGTTAAAATACGCTTTTAAATTTTGTCAATAACCAAAATTAAAAATAAGAATATCATGAATAATAGTCGACGTGAAACTTATCAACAAAACATTCACTAAACGATGTTACTTAACCTCCTCACAACCTTTGCCTGGTAATAGAAAAAAAATTTCAAGCGGCGCAGAAATAATGCTTTCCGAGAATTTCAATTATAATTCGTCATAGATTTCGCAATTTTATTTCGGAAAATATTATTTAAAATTTTATCCGACAAGCCGTTCAAAAGATATTTTTTAAGATTTTTCAAAATTTTTGCCATAATTTCTTATAAACATTAAAGTGTGAATACAATACATGATTTCAAAATTTTATTTTTTCTGAAACTCAAAATAATAGAAAAAATTATTAAAAAAAAATATGTTCCGAAAGGAATGAAGGATAATTCAACTCAAATTAAGCCAACAAAGACAAATCGACCAGATTCAAATAGCCAGGGTTTCACTTGTTTAACTCCCAGAGTAACTTCATGGTCACACGTGACAATTTTCCGTTTTTTCTTTAATATTTAACTTAAAGTTTAGAACATTTTTATTTTAGGAGACTCTGGGAGTTAACGTACATACTCACTATTAAAAAAGCTTTCGTTATCCGAAGAAAAGGGGATGACCGAACCTCTAATTTTTCTTGCATTTAGCGACTTCACAGATTCAAAATTTTAAAAATGTTTTATCCAAATTCTATCCTTGATCTCAAAAACTAAAAAATTGATTGATATTATTTTCACTTTTTCCGTAATAAACGCTGAAAGTAGCGTCTAACATTAGGCTTTTGAGTGTGAGACGAAGCTCTTTTTGGGTGTGAGGAGGTTAACAGGCAATAAGTGCTCATGTTAAATGGGTCGGTGCTTAGAGACAGATTCGCCCTTTTTTCATTTTTCCTCTTGAAGATAAACTGTATGCTCCTGCTGAATTTCTGAACAAATTTTTTTTAATTGAGTTTTTTAAGGTCGATATCTTTACTTTAGAAGCCTTTTTTGAAAAAACCTAAAAGGGGAGACCATCAAAGTTATCTTAGTTCAAGTAAAATGTATAAATGGCGGCAAGCTGATGCAACTACTGAACTCAATCTGATTGAATCATTTTTATACTAGTATTTCTGCAAAACGATTTTTTTTAATTTTCAAAACATTAATAAAAACTTAATTTTAGCACATCGAATTTTTTTCTTCGTGGATTGAGTTGAATTAATAGAATAGGGTAGTTGCATTGCTTAACCTCCTCACACCCTTTGACTATCTAAAGGCAAAGACAATTTCGGGGACCAGAACGGCGCAGAAATAACATCGTCACAGATCTACAACTCAAATGCGTCATAGAGTTTGCAATTTTATTTCCAAAAATATTGTTGAAAATTTCATACGATTAGTTGTTCGAAAGATATTTTTTCCTACTTTTTTTGGGATTTTCGCCAAAATTTCTTAAAAATTAATTGTGTAAAAACGATACATAAAATCGAAATTCTGAGGAAGCGAATGTTTAGAAAAGTATTTCAGGATTCTTTTGATATAAGTTTATTTTTTCTGCAGTTTCTATACAAAGAATAATTATTTCACAAGTGATTTTTATGAAACTCAAAATAATAAAAAAAAAATATTTTTCAAAAAATTATTTTCCGAAAAAATTGAATGGCAATTTAACCCAAAAAAAGCCGACAAAGACAAATCGATCTGTAGAACATAAGGTGATACTGATTTTGAGTTATCAAATGATTAGCAATATTTTTCACATTTTGCTGCATATATTTTGACGCGCGGCGATATTAATAATTGTTTTGTAAGCGATCGAGACATCATATTTTAAATCTGAGACAAGCTATAAATAGCTAGAGTTTCACGTGTAAATTTATAAAAATTTCTCTGGCAGTTATCGAGTTCACAGACTTCGAAATTTGGAAATGTTATGTGTTATTTACTCAATTCTATCCTTGATCTCAATCAGTGAAAAATAAGTTAATTGATATCTGTTCCAGTTTTCCCGTGATAAGCGCTCAAAGTTTTGTCTTTAGATAGGCTTTTGGGTGTGAGGCGAAGTTCTCCTTTCTGGGTGTGAGGAGGTTAACAATTTGGCAAAGTTCGATAGTTGCATCAAGCTTTTTTAAGGGGGTACTGGTCGCTGGTATTGACTTGTGCTTTGATTTGAAAATGTGCTTCAATTTTTTCAAAAGTGTGCTTCGAAATGTGATTCGATCTTTTCGAAAGCTCAAAAGGAAGCCAAGGAAACACTGATGAGAAAGTTCGCTTACGTCAAGTTGATGTTTTGAAGTTTTAGTGGTTAAATTAAAGCAAACGTTATTTTTCAATTTAATTTAAAAAAAAATACTTGAAAAAAATCAAAAAAACCGCGAAAATTTGGTCGGTAGTACACTTTGTTCACCCCAAATCAATTTGGAGCATTTTCTAAGCCCCAAAGGCCTCATAATACCAGCGACGTTATTTTATTATCGATTTTAAAGAATCTTAGTTCAAAAAATATTTGAACTCGAAACTTTTTTTGTTAGTTTTATAGAAAAAATAAAATCGAAGGGTTTTTAACGGAGTTGGATATGCCAATTGTTGTAATTGCTGAGTATTGTTAACTGTTTGTTAAGGTCCATAACTTTCGATTACAATTATAAACTTAAAAAAATTTTGTTCCGTGAGCATTTTTCATGAATATTACAGTATGTATTTTTTTAACTTGCGTAGTAAAAATTGTCCTTTAGCTAATTTCGGCCAATTAAAAATGGAAACTGGGTGGATTTTATTTTGAACGCCAAGCTATAGTCGATGTCAAGGGTTTGAAAATAAAATCCACCTAGTTACTATTTTTATTGGCCGTAATTACCTCAATGACAATTTTCACTTCGCAAGTAAAAAAAGTACATACTGTACATTTATATATGTTATTATTTCCAAATGCGTAGCAACCTCCTAAAACATTTTACGAAAAGTATTTTGGAAATCCTCAATTTCTCTACAGCGGCTAATAACTTACGAAGTCTATATTAAAATTATCCATTTTTTTTTAAATACAAGAAATAAATTTCTTGTCGAATAATTTCATATTTACGATTTACGTTTCCCAAAAACCACTTTTCGTACCGTCGCTAATAATTCGTTAAATCGACCAGTTTTGCTTGACCGAAAATTTTTTTGACCAAAATTAGTCTGAGGGTTAAATCATTATTTTTTATCCAGAGTTCATAATTCGTATACAATTTTTAATCATCGTATAAAATTTTTGTCTGCCATATTTACAGATTTTTCTCTGTAAAATTACCTTTTACTCAACTTTTATGAGCTAACTGATCAATTGCAACCAAAAAAAAGGTTCTCAAAAGATTAAATTATTTTCTTCAATTTTTCCATAATTTTGAATACGTAGTCTAAGCCATGTTTTGACCTAAGACTATTTATCTAGCACCTTATTTTATGTTTGTTTTTCGTACCTTGCATACAAAATTATGGGTTTATTTTGTGGATTGAAATCCAATTTTGTTTTATTTACAAAGCCATTTAGATTTACAAACTTTTCGATTCGTTAAATTAATTACATGGTAAAATTAATGGAACATATTTTTTATATTATATGTGCCTAGAACTTTCATACCTAATGGTCGAATTTTTCGGCTCGAAAAACACGTTATAAAAATCATACTTAACCCCCACTTGCACGCGATGATCTATAACGTACCTGCACCTGAGTGTTTTGAAACACACGATGAGTATTTTATCTCAAAAAATGGCTGATTTTAAAAAATAACATTTCAGAAATTGAGTTAAATTAACCAGGTGGTGTCGGTTAACAAAAAAAAGGGTGCAAAAAAATTTCGCTTGAAAAACTATCCGCTTGATCAACGTCCCAGTCACGAGATAGAAGAAATTGCTTTTTCTCCACAAGGTGGTACCGGGCGTAAAAATAAATGATGTCAAAACATCCCTCTCCGAAAGTTAGCTTTATAAGTATATTTGGAGATTATTACCTGATGCCAGTGCTGTTTTAACAGCATAAAAAAAATTGCATCCAAATAATGCATTTTCGGTCTGATGAGCAATTTATGAAACTCACCAAAATTTTTGAAATTGAAAATAAGGGGAACTTTCCCGGGTCTGTTCCAATATTCCGGTGGCCAAAATGATACTTCACCAAAATATTTTTGGTCCCTGTGTTTTAAAACACAGCGGTGCAGGTGGCGTTTAGGAGGGTAGTTGTCGCAATAAGCTGAAAATCGGGGTTTTTACGGTTAATTTTCGCAAAAGTACAGATCGTCGGATCAAATTTTAGCTCTTTCTGATATATTTGAACAAAAATCTTGCATCCTGAAATGAAATCAAACGTGACGGGTGGCTCGTCTAATCAGGAACGTGCTTACAAAACTGACGGAATTATTTTTCCAAAACGTATCATCTCCCTGAGTTTTTATTAAAAACTTTTTAAAGTACAACAATGACTGATAAACTAATTTAACCAGATAGAACCTGGGCAGGTCGACTTGGAGCGTTTTAGAGAAATTATTGAATTGGCTTCAAAATCACCGATCTTCAGAATCGGATGGTGAGATTCACAATACTTCCAGATGAATTTAGACCTAAAAAATGGGTCGGGAGCATCAGATCAAATCCACACCCAGTAACTGGGTCTCAGACTGCACTCCTGGACTCCCAGTTGCACTTTACGTGATGTAAATATTATGATTCTTAAATATTAACTCGTATTCACCCTGTTTATTATGGCCACATTAACCTCGCAAAAAAATTTATAAATTTTGTCCAAAAACTTTTCAAAAATGGCAACAGAATACCGTAAGCACGGTCCGTTATCTTTTTGTCAGTGTTTACAATTGGATAATCAAAGCTATAATCAGTCGTCATCCAGATCTTCCTGATATACTAAAAGAAAGGACAAAAACGCCCTTTTATCAGGTTTTGACCATTATTACGCAAAATTGGGAAGTCGCCTGTCTACGGCTGTTACGGTGACACAAAAAAGTTGTCTTGAATATCGCGATGATGTTGTAAATGTAAATTTTAAATCGTTGCAAAGGGTAAAATTTTTTTTGATTACTTCAAAAGTGCTGATACAAAACGCATTAAAAAATAATGGAAAATTTATGTATTATTCATCGAAAATTTTAAGGAAAATGAGACTAAACCTGCAAAAATAACGTTTATGTTCCTTATTTGACTGCCTTCAGTGAAGTTGGTTGTGGTAGTAAATGTGTTAACGTAGGTGGACGTTTAAATCGTGAAAAAATCTGGATTTGTCATCGGTATAGAAGATATATCTTTTGTTCCAGATTCTTTACGAAAATTTATAAAGACAATTTGTCAAATAAAAATCGATTTTTTTAATAAAACTCAAACTTAGTATATTCCTTGAAGAATGAACAAGGTAAAAAAGCAGCTAACGTTGTCTAGCACTCTGTGAGAAACATGATAGGCACAGTGCCTAAGGCACTATGTCGCCGCTCACACATAGTGAAATTAGTTATACTTTCCCTCATCGAGTACTAGACAATGTTTTCTGCCTTTTTTACTCGGTTACTCACGAAATACTTTTGCCGCCAAACTTAGTATATCATACAGCGTTTAAATTTCTTTATAATTAATATCTTGATATTATAAGTAGCGAACAACATTATTGATACAGCTAGCTACTGCAAAATTGGACTTTAATAGACCTAGATGTAGAGCTTGAATAATTTGTTTGACCTTGCCGTTAAAATTTGGGGTCGTGCTTAGTGTACCTAAATTGGCCTATCGACTTTTTGACCCCAGTATACATTGCCTATCCTATTCTCACTTAGAGTATCCCTCTAGATGAGTTGCCGGAAAACCAGAATTTTTCAGTTTTTAAGCGATAAAAGTTAAAAAAATTCACTTTTTTGTCCGGTTTGACAATTTTATGTCTCGGACTTTTTCTAGCGGTAGTATAAATCTCGGGGGACGAGGCCATAGATTTATCTTAACCTTAGAATCTCGGTTTCCAAGTTTTAAAGATTTAAAAATAAGGTTATGCTTACCTCAAAGAAGCACAAAATTTATCATATTTTAGGGTATTCCGTTCACTTGCAAAAGATAACAACGATTACCGGTAGCTACTGTTGGTCCGCAAACTCCAGAAAACAACCGATTATTAAATCTGCGTACTAGTTTAATTTACCGTTATAATTAATTCTGGCGGGCTGTTACAGTATGACGCATTCTGCGTCAAGGTGTTTTCGAGCACAAATCATTACGGTAACTTGGGCGAACAAAAACACAGTTCCGTCTTTTTTTGCCATTCCAATTTTATCCTGTCTTAGAATGTAGAGAAATAAAACCATATATTTAATCCACCGTAGTTATACTTTGCAGTACTCACGTTAATAATATTACGACCCCTTGGGTTTGTATCATGTGTGTACACTAAGCACGTGCGTTCTGTTCCCAAATTGTTCTGACTCAAAATTTTTAATTGCACCGATTTGGGTAAAGAAAGCAAGCTGGTGCTTAAGGGAGTGGGTATAGCAGATTTTGACAGTTTACGAAGCTATTTTTGGATAAACTAGCAGAGCTGATATCCCAAAAACTTTTGCATCTCTTGTCAACAACTCTTCACGGTGATTTGTAATTTAACAGTAATCTGATACGATTCCACCTACACCTACGTTTTTAAAAAGCCTCCTAAAAACACTCAGAATGAATTTTCTCCTTCAATTTTCACCATTTTTCATTATTTTTTTGTGTCAGGCTCTCAAGAAGCCTCACACATAATGCATTATTGTCTTTTACTCAGAATTTTGCTTTTGGCGGCCAAAAAACGAAAACTAAAATTATTGATTTATTTATAATTTAAATTGAAAGTGCGCTAATTTGTTTTATTTTGACGTTACCGAGTTAAAAATTGCACTTAAATTCTTTAAAGTGTTTGTATTTACGGAAAAAATTATTTTAAAGCATTTTTTCTGGTTTTTAAATTTTGTCAAAAATTTAGTCTCAAAATGAAAAGTTGACATGGCCCCCAAGAGACGCCGAAGCAAAATTTCAAAAAAAACGCTCTAATGCATTGTCAAACAAGTCTTTTGCTTTCAGATGCAGTATGAGTCGAAACTGTATCTCTCAAACTGGTGGAGGAGATACCTTTTGCCTGAGCCTCCCAAACTGACCATTTCAAAAAAAAATTCGCGTTTTTGTCCGCTGAAAGCAAAATTTAAAAACAAAAGCGCTTTAGCATCATTTTTAAGGCTTCTCCGGAGCCTGACACAAAAAAATAATAGAAAATGGTGAAAATTGAAGAAGAAAAGACGAACTGCGTGTTTTTTTAAGAAGATTTTTAAAAGCGTAGGTGTCGGCGTAGGTGGGATTGTATCAGATAACTGTTAAATTCAAAATTACCGCGAAGGTTGATTCTGTTAGTAACAATTATTGGAATATCAATTTTGCTAGTTTGGCGGGAAATGGCCGGGAAGACACTCAAATTTGCGACACCCATTCCCTTTAGGGTGTTGTGGGTGTAAAATCTAGCTTATTGCAAGCAAATTAAAATCGCTAAAACTTTGTAAATATTACCGGAGTCGGTACATTTGTGGTTGCATATGTAAATTCAAACCCTGAGGATAATTGGTAGAAACAATAATATTTTTTTGTAATAATTTTCATGACCAGAGGGAAATTTAAAAATATGCTTAATTT
>SCLH01000212.1:323265-399011 GCA_004367855.1 Oikopleura vanhoeffeni
AACGTTTAAGGGGGTTTTGTTTAAATCGCTAAACTGGTATATTAGTTACCGGAGTAGGTACATTTGTGAAGTAGTATCCCATATTCACACTTTGTGAAGTATCCGCGCCCGACGTACTTTAAAAAACAACACTTTGTTTCCTAACGTCAGGCCGGGATAATACAGCCAAAAAATGTGAATAGTGGGGTTGCATATGTAAATTCAAACCCTGAGGATAATTGGTAGAAACAATAATATTTTTTTGTAATAATTTTCATGACCAGAGGGAAATTTAAAAATATGCTTAATTTCAGCTTGTTGAAACTTTCAAATTCGGAATAAAATTCTCATTTTCAACATATTTTAACAAAATTTTATAGAATTGTGCAAAGACCACAAACTATTTGAATGTTGTTTCCGGATTATTCGTTTTTGATTTTAATTGGCTGAAAAATCAGTAATTTTATTTTTTACAACAATGCAGAATTCTTGTTTTTATCATTTTTCGAGAGAGCTTGACCGAAAATTAAAAATATCAAAAAGCCAAATTTTTGGCGTTCAACTGGACAACAACCCCTGAAAATTGCGTCACATTTGTATGCAGCATGTAAAACATTTTATTTGATGGAGAACAAAAATCAAGCACTTATAAACAAGCACCTACTTTCCTTGACCATCGACAATTGTAGAACTGTTTTGTTTTCAATCGAACTGCGAAGAGTAGGCGGACCAAATATATTGCTAATTATTTCGAAAGATTTGTCATGTGATGAATAAAAGCCACTTTGAATCGCTTGCATATTTTAAACATTTAGCACCCACAACCCCCTTAAGGAAAGGCATGAGAGAAAATACTATCGGGTCGCCTGATTGATCAATTTCGTTCGGATCGGATGAACTGATACCGAAAAAACTCACTATATCGGATCGAATTGGAAGAACGATCCGATCCAATTCTGTCGATTCCCTAATTATGTCGATCCCCCATCCACCGTGATATTAGTTACATCCTTAAAACTATTCGTTAATGCAACGTTTATGGACACCACGGAGGTCAAACTAAAAATATTAATTTATCAACAAACTTCCAAGACTTTCTACTGATGGCATTTGAAGATATCTCTATTGTTCAAATTTTAAAAGAGAATTTTTGCAAAATAACTTTTATTTATACCAATTAGGATCCAATAAGCACGAGCGTGCGTTCTGTACCAAAATTGGTAAAACTCCAAAATTATGTGTACTAAAATGGATTCACTCTGAAATTCGAATATTCAATTTTCTACCATTGACAATGGTCCATTGTGCACGAAATTTATTTATTTGGTAACAATGTTTTCAGGCATTTTTGTTGCCCCAATTATATTTATGAACTGTAAGTATAATTTTAAAAACAATTCATACAATTTACATCGTTTCCGATTTCAAATAAAAAATATAAAAAGTAAAAAATGGGTATCAATTTCATATGTTCATTTCGAGGTTAGCTACTAAGTGTAATGTTTCTACTATTTCAACCTATTACTATTTCAGATGGCGCTCGCGCGATACATTCGGGTGGTTTAAGGGCGATTTAAATAGCGAGGCGTAATATGAATTATATCCCCTATTCACACTTTTGTTAATATCCCGGCCCTGACTAGGAAACGTAGTGTGTTTTTATGTAGTAGGGCCGGGATATTAACAAAAGTGTGAATAGGGGATATACTAAAAATGTATAAAAATTAAGTAATTTATAACAACCAATAATTTTTTTTTAATTTTCAAGTAAACAATTTGTGCTAACCCAATAACTTTTTAATATTTCACTTATTCCCTTCATTTTCGAAAATGTCAAACTCATTTGAATAAGAAATTATTATATTTATATAATCCTCTTGTAACGGCCCGGAGAGATAGGCTAATCGCTGGGATTAAAATCGAGCTCAAAACTACACTTTTTACATATACTATTTCCAGTTGAAATTTTACATAATAGATTTCCGGACGTCCGATTCGCCTCACCAGGGATTTCTAAAACAATCAAGTGGCTAAATAAAATTGCCACAGTTTTTGTTCAATAAATTGAAGTTTTTTTTGGTGGCGCAATTTCATTTCATTGTTATTATAATTTTCCATACCAAATTCAATCCTTTACTCTACACTAAAAAGTGGGCAAAATCCATAATTAAACTAGGCAAAGTTTGTGCTTTAATCGAAAGCTTTCCAAACAGTTTCCGATTTATTTTTTTATAATAAAGCCTAAAATATGTTCGATTTTCCACTTCTTAATAAAAAAATAATTATTTATCGTCAGTGACTTTTCTCGATTAAGAATTAGCCATACAGGGCTTTTTGGATGCTAGTCAGATGAGTCATTTTGAAAAACTGCCCTTTAGCTTGGGAAAACAAATTTCGAAACTTTTCGTCACACTCCTTCACACATAAGCAACACAAGAGCCCTTATTTGCTCTAGAATATGGAAAAACAACGTTTTTTGGCGATTATTCGTCAGAAAAACTATCTCCTCCTAGAAAAATATAAAATTTGCCAAAATTTACAAAAAAAACTAGCTCACACGAAAACAAAACTTTATCTCCAGCAATTTTTGAGATTTCGGCCTCAAATTCGAAATATAATTTTTTCAACATCCATGAGAAACATTTCGAAAAATATGTGCTTCGATTTTTTGAACATATACTCAAAAGAAAGCCCTGAACAGCTGATAAGAAAGTCTGGTTACGTCAACCCAATATTTTAAAGTTTAAGGGGGTATGCGACTCTGATTTGACATTTTCTAGGTGAAATATACGGAAACTAACAGTTCACCGAGAAGAATACCTGAAAATTGCTGAATTGTAAGAATTATACCTTATACATGCTGTGGACGAAAGAATACACCAAACTCTTATATTAGTAAATTATTTATGAAATCACATTACACCAAAGGTGCTAGCAGTCTGTAAACAAGTTGTAGACATTCTTTGGCAAAAGCTTCAAATCGTAATTCTCCTCCCTAGACGAGTATTATTTGATATCACACAATTGAGAACTAAAATTCCAGGACAGTACGATGTAACGGTAGTATAAGTTGATGTAATATTTTTGATAAGAAAGCTTTTTTTTTTGATCCGTTGCGACTTTGATTACCTAATTCTAGAACGCTTTCCTAAAATATTAACTCGACGCACTTTTTATAACATTAATTGCAGAACTTCCAAAATCTATCTCCTTCCTTGTAATAATGTATATTGCCGAAAATAGACATCAATTTTTAATATCAAGTATTCCTTTGAGTAATATTTTAATGATTTGATAAATTGAGCTTTTTTGGCGAATTTCACGATGTAGTATACTTGTTAAATTTGATTTGGAATTTTCCGAAAGAAGTTTCCGAAAAAAAAAAGTGGCTTCGATTTTTTAATCGAAAGTTATGGCTTCAAAAGAAACGCCAGTGATAACACTGATGAGTGACAAAGTTGAGCTTACCGTCAAGTCGATAGTTATTGAAGGTGAGTGGTCAATATTTGAGGCAAACAGTTATTTAACTTATATCTTTTTAAAAATACTTAGAAAAAAAGGTCGAAAAACATCCGCAAAGATTATCGAATTTTTTTTTTGATGATGGGTTTCTTTAGTAACACTTAATTTATAACCTAGCCTGTATCGAATTATCAAGCATGTGTATAATTGCCTGCCTAACGGCCTTATTTAATCAAAGATCGCATACCCCCTTAAGATGGGTTCTGGGTGGCTAAGCAAGCAATTTGCTGGGTATTTTTCACTACTTTTTGAACAGTCGAATAACTTTTAGTTGGGTATATCATTCTTTAGACATAAATATGAAAAGCAGTAATGATTTTAATAACGCTTTTTTCATAATTATAGGTTATAGATGAAATATATTTCTGAATTCGTAACGAAAGCTCTTAATCGTAAT
This sequence comes from Oikopleura vanhoeffeni, assembly GCA_004367855.1. Lineage (NCBI taxonomy): Eukaryota > Metazoa > Chordata > Appendicularia > Copelata > Oikopleuridae > Oikopleura > Oikopleura vanhoeffeni. Next base: position 327,164 of record SCLH01000212.1, read on the forward strand.
CTTAACTGATTAATTGTATTTTTGTGGCCTAGGAATTTTCCCCCCAGGGACAGCTAATAATCGTGAAGTCTACATAACAAGTATTTTATTTGTTTGAGAAAAAAACGTCGAAACTTAAATGAGAAGAAAGAGTTAACGTCGAAATAAGGTTGGGCAGGCGGCCAGTTTTCATACAACAAAAGTTGTTTAATAAAAAAAATTAATGTCATTACTTTTATAAAAAAAACCATTTACTCTAACAAAAAACCATTTAATTAAACAAGAAAAAAGACACATTTTTTAACTAAATTACAAATATCACAATTTTTTAAACCAAACAATTATATAAACAAATAAATCATTATTCGTTGAACAAAAAATTTTGTTTTATTACAAAAAATCATTTATTACAAAATCATTTTTACAAATAATATTTTTAACTAACATATTTTCCCTATTATAATTTGAACGCTTTCTATTGGGTTTTATTTGCGTTCATTATTTGTTACCATTTAATAATTTGATATAAAAGACGACTCAGATACATGTGATAGAGACATAGTAGTAAATTAAGTTGTCGCTAAAATATTTATAGCGTATCGGACAAAATGCACCAGAACTTCTTATCATTTAAATTTTCGCCAATTTTGCTTGATAGACTATATTATGATCGATTTATTTTTTTACAAAAAATTACCCTATGAATTGTATTCAATTTTAAAGGTTAACATGTTACGCTGTCTATCTCTAGCATCGCGGGAAAGTTGGAAGCAAAGTGGTTAAGAATTGTTTCAGAACAGAATTAGCGAAAAAGTGCATCTGCTATGAGTCACTGAGTATTATAAGCCAGAATTGTGGGCGAGTTCGATTTTTTAATAAAAGCCACTTAGAATAGTGTGAAAAAAGCAGTGGTTGTTTTGGTCGCTTCAGATTCGGTCTAAGGTTTCTGAATGATGAAGGCTCTGTTTTACGGTGTTATATGTAAGACCTGAAGCTTTTCGCAGTACTCTAAAGTTTGCATGAAAGGTTAAGCTCTTAGTGGTCCACGAAAGCCGCTAAGAGACAAACACGCGGGCATGTGCAGGCTCATATTTTGCTGGTTTATAGAAAAATAACGTTATAGTGTACACTCGTGGCATGGCAAACTTTCCTCGGAAAAGTCTATGGTTAATGTTTAAAATATATAGTCGTTTGTTCATGCGGAAACACACGCTATTTTTAACCCTAACTCCTAGCCTTTCCCAAAGAAACAGCTTGCCTCTTTTTATACCGTGTACACTGACACGAGTTTACCAATACCCTAGTTTCTAATACTTTCAGATAGGATGATATCAGTTTACATATAAAATTATAGTGTACACTTCGGGCTGCAAAACTTTTTGTCAACAAAAAACTAGGGTTGGTGCAAGAAGCAAGGTCCTACGGAATACCCTTATCTTCTCCCAACCGACTATTAATTTTTGCTTGACAAGAATTTTGCACGGTTTCATCCCGTGTTATACTGGACGAGTTTTCAATTTTGTTAGAAAATGTTTTCCCGATTCTGTACTTTATTAATAGAGCATAATTATAGATTATTTTTCAAAACACTAATAAATGCAACCGAGATATATTTTTTATATTTTGTGTGTGAGGATTTTTACCTTCCACAAATGTGTGTTCTTTTGATGGAGTTTGAAACTTTCCAAAAATATTTTGGGTTTTTTTTGTTTTTTAAAAAATGTTTCTTTTCCTTTTTTTTGGTTTTTTAAAAATGTTTTGTTAAAAAATGTTTTTTGTTAAAAAATGTTTTCCCCAAATAATTGCATATTAACGTTTACGTTTTTCGTTTAAATCAAAAAACATCCAAAAAGCCCTCTTCGTAACATGTCTAAAAACTCGTTAACTTTATTTGAGAAAAACAAATTTTTAGTCGGAAAAGATTCAACGCAATTCATGCAGCATGAATCATGCAGCATGAATCATGCTACACAGTTAACATCGAAAAATTTTAATTATTTATCTGAATTACTCGTGATCACAAATACCGCGCGCACTCCTATAACAATAAAAACAGCATATTAATATTATAACAAACAATTAGAAGCCTTATTTCTGTTAATAATAGTGTTAGACTTTTTAAAACATACTTTTCTTTGTTAGTTTTCACCCGAGAATTCAATTTTGCTATTCAAATTTCATTTTTGTACATATTAATGTGATATGCTGATTTTGGTAAAAAATCTCAAAACAGACTTTAAAGTCGAAATAGCAAGTTGTAATTAGTTGCAATTGATTTCGTAAGGCTTATTCACCCGGGAATTGTATTTGTTTGTTTCATTTATCTAACATAAAAAGATAATTTCTGCATGCAATCCAGCACCCAGAATCCTCTTAAGTCAAATTCAAAAAATGAATTTTTATTTTTATTATTTGAATGTTATCGAATTTTTTATCATCCCCAATCAATTTGGAGCATTTCTAAAGTCCGTTTTAAAAGACCCTTTAAAGCCAGCGACCTATACGGTATTTAACGAGGTGTTGAAGAAGGCATCTTAGATTTGTTTAATCTGCCAGCTTTTTATGCCCTCCTTAAAATGTTACTTGTCAAAATTAATAATTAACCACTAACTGGGATGTTCTTGAGACAATTTTATCGACTCAGTCGGTAGTACCGACTCGGTACCCACTGGAAGTGGAAAGTAATAGTTGTCTCTTCAAATTTATGTTATCACAATTCTGATGTGAAATTGTTGTCAAAATATCATTTGAAATTTTTAATTAGGCATTCGAATGACAAATATCCTTTTCCCAACGGAACTCCATCTCAAAAACGTTTACTATCTCTATAACGCGTGTTCGAATTCCACTGATGTTGTATAAGTGATTGTCTTAGTGATTGCTTGAGTGGGATTCGAACACGCGCTATAGAGATAATAAACGTTTTTGAGATGGAGTTCCGTTGGGAAAAGAATATTCATAAAAAATTGAGTACAGATGAGTTTGTAATTTTGTTTGTATTTTGTCTTGGAAATTTTTTTTTCATTGATTTTGTGTTTTCTCTTTACCTGGGAAATTACGCGCTCGTGATTCGGCGCGGCATGCCGCGGCAAGTGGTTCAATGTCAAGAAGATTGAGCGCACGTATATGGCATTTTATTGGAATTCTATTTTTTTACAAAAAAATGTTTTTTTCGTTAATTTTAAAAAGTTATGGATAACGTTAAAGATTTTTTAAAGATAACGTTAAAGATTTTTTTCAACAGGAGTTTACAAACTGGGTATTTTTTTTTTCTGAAAATACTCATAAATTCAAAATCCAGAAATTGGCTTTATTCGCACTTTCGTACGTATAAAATAGTTGAATGGGCTTAACGGGGCATAGATGGCAAATTAATTGGGTAGGTGTCGTAATTTTTGAGCCCTTTATATAATTATTTTATGATACATTAATATTGATTATGACTAAAGTTGACCCTATGAATCTCATAGTGGCATTGCCACTGTGGCAATCATTTTTTTCAAAACAATCTGAAAAAAAACTAGAATTTTCAAAATTTGAATATTTTTTAACTTTATTTTTAAAAATGTCGAAATCGAATTTTATAAATTTCAATATTTTTAAAGCAAAAATGTTCAACCTAATTATCGAATTTGACGCTGATTGGTTCAAAATTTCCATTAGCCGTAAGCAGATTTTTTGATCAGTAAAATCTCAGCTTAAATTTGGTGGTACTTTTGTTCAAATCAAACGACCTTTTTTTCGAACTTTTCATTTCCGATTCAATAAAAATCAAGTATTTAGAATTCTAGAAAAAATTAAAAAATCCGAGCCAAACATATTAACAACACTATATTTGTCTACCTTAGTCAAAATAATGGTCTTATTCTGAACATCCGTCTTAAAGTAGAACGAGTTTGAAGACGTAAAATGTGAAAATCGGCGTTCAGGCTTCCAAAAGGGATGCATCTCCGCCGATTTTCCATCCCCATTTCTATCCTGTTTGTATCCTTAAATAGAGACAAAAACGGGATAGGGATGGCGGGATAGATTACCCCCTTTTACATCGGACCCAGGATATATTATCTCTTTTTTATCCCGTTTGTGTAAATACGAACAAAATTTTAAGATACAGACGAAAATCGTAGATATTTACGAACTTCGTAGAAAAGGGGAAGATACTGTGATACTAGCTTAATTTGTCAGAACTTTGTTGACATTTTCAATGACTCATTACGTCCGATTCGACCGGAAGTAAACTTAAAATTTCAATTTTATAATAAATAAAACACAAATAGATAAATTTTGGAGAAATAAAACTTAAAAATTATTTGGTAACATTTTGAATAAATCATCACTTCCGGTTTAACCGGAAGTAAATTTAATTTATTTATTTTATTAGTGATATAAAACAAGTAAATGGATTTTTGGGTAGAATAATTTTTGGGTAGAATAATTTTTGGGTAGAATAATTTTGATAAAAAATTGGTGGCACTTTTGATACCTCATCACTTCGGTTTGACCGGAAGTAAAGTTAATATTGCAATTTGATAAGCGATAAGATTCAAGTAGATAAATTGTAAGGTAAAACAACTCGAAGAATACTTTGGTCAGATTTTCAATATCTCTGCACTTCCGGTTTGACCAGAAGTAAATTTAATTGTTCTATTTTTTAAGTAACATTATACAAGCAAGTGAATTTAGGGTAAACTAATTTGATGAAAAAATTGGTGAGATTTTTGATGACTCATCACTTTCGGTTTGACCGAAAGTAGAATTTCAATTTTAATTCGATAAGAACGAAAAAATAGAACCAACGGAATTTTTCGTTGCTTGAAATTTTGACGGATGATATTTTTTGATGCAACCACTTGGTGACGCCCTAGGGTGGACCTCAGGGTGGACACAATTAAAGCATTTCCTTGATATTCCCATAAGATATTATTTTTTGACAAAAATTTTTAATCATATTTTATAGAAAATGCCTGATCGGTCGAAGGATGTTTTTTCATCAAATTAAGAAGATTTGATATTCATCATGTTTATTTCAAAACTGAGCCCCAAATCAGACGAAATTCGTTGAAAACGGATCAAATAGTTATAAAAAAAATTTAATTGAATAATTTAAACGCTTTTATATAGCAATTCTGAAATACAATTTTCATATAATAAATTTTTTTTAATATTTTTTAATATTAAGTTATATAGTTATTTGATATTTTATCAGAAGATTTGAAAATATTTAATGAATGATGAAATTTTGAAAAGTGAATAAAGATTATAAAGAAATTACAAAGAATATTGAAACTATTCATTTTACAAATAAATGTAAATTTTTGAAAAAATTGTAGAAATATAAAAACTTAACCATTTTCAAACAAAAATTTTTTCTTCAAATTTCGACTTATTTTTATTTAAAAATCGGAAATTTCATAAGAAATTAGAAGTTTAATAAAAAATTTAAAAGTTTGATATAAAATTTCGAAATTTCATCAAAAATTTATTTTTAACAATTGATAATTTATTAAAAAATTGACGATAATTAAAAATTTGAATAAAAAAATCGGTAATTGTATGCAAAAATCAGAAATTTGATTAAAAATATGATATTTTATTGAAAAATTGGAAATTTTCTAAATTATTGGGAATTTGATTAAATTATTAAAATTTTATTTGAAAATTGGAAATTTTCTTATAAAATAAGAAATTTAATTCCAAATTTTAATAAATATCCGCACTAGGACAGTTGACCTATTCTGTCTATAAATTTGTATTTGCTGATTATATTTCAAAATTTTGCTCTTTAGCGTTCTCGAAATTTTGTTGTCAAAGATTTGGTCAAAGTATGTCATTTGATTACTGTTGGGGTTCCAAGAAAACCATAGTATGAAATGAATTCAAGTTCACAATCTTCATAAAAAAACTTACGAAACTTGATCTATTTTTGTAGAAAATTTTTACGTTTTCGCTTTTCTTTTCTAAATTTTGACCTTTTCCAAATTTGTTTTTAAACATTTTCTATGCCAAAGACGTAAAATTGTATTTATCGTTATTCTTAAAACTTTCAGCCCGGCGGGGCCACAAACAAAAAAGTTTTTTCCTAACTGAACATATCAAAATCAATTTTCAGCATTTGAGAACCGATCGGAATCCTTACTCAAAATTTTCAAAAAATTAAATTTTTAAAATTAAAATTAAAGACATTGAAACTTTTTAAAATTTCTGAGAATACTCTTTTTTCAAGCAGTGTCGAGTTTGAGTTTGGGGACAACCTTAGACGGCCTAACGACCCCTTAAACAAAATAAGGCTCGAGTACAAAACTCGTAGCACATTTCTAAAACAGGGCACTACAAAAAATCCCAGGCCCGCTCCTTTTTTCTGAAATTAAAAATGTAATGACTTTTAAAATACGAGTCCTTAAAATCCCAGGCCCGCTCCTTGATTATCTCTCATAAAAAAAATCCCAGGTCTGCACCTTGATAATCTCTCATAATAAAATGCCAGATCCGCTCGTTCTTTCTAAAATTAAAAATGTATAATTTCAAAAATATTGTCCTAAAAAATCCCAGGTCCGTTTCCTGATTATCCCTTAAAAAAGTTAGATCACCACGGCGGACCGAACCCACGGCATAACCATGATGCTATCTTATTAGTTGAGATACGACACAATATAATATTTACAATTTTTATAATACATAAAAGTACTGCACTTATCACGTACTACACCTCTCTGGTCCTCTGCGCGCCGCGCTTCTCACTTAGAAATAATCATAGTAACCCTCGGGCGAGGCCCTCTGGTGTAGTACCTATGTCAATAAATTGTGCTACGAGTTTTGTATTACCCCCCCAAAATAATGGGTCGATAGTGAAATGTATAAAAAGTGAAATATAGAAATTTGAGATTTTTAACATGATCAGACAAGAACAATAGTTCTAGAGCATAAAATTCCAATGTTTTTGCTTGATCAGATTATTGAGATAAAATTCTTCAAAATGATAAAAAAAATATTTTTTTGCATAGCCCGATCTAAATATAAATTTGCTAAACATTTTGTAAATGTACCAAAATCTGTATTTTTCATGATGTCATTGCAATTTCAAAATAATTGGATGACGCAAAAAAATATTTCTTTTATCATTTTGAAAAATTTTATCTCAATAATATGATCCAGCAAAAACATTTTATGCTCTAGACCTCTTGTTCTTGCCTGATCATGTTAAAAATCTCAAATTTCTATATTTCACTTTTCATACATTTCAGTATCGACCCGAAAATAATAAGTGTACGTTTTAATACAATTTGTTATAAAAAGCAGTCTTATTTTTCATATGATCAAAATGTATATTCGAATTTTATTCACACTGTTACTTTAATAAGCGATGCCATAAATGTAAATATGAAAGACAGTAAAACTTCTGAGGAGCGTTTATGTTTCTTAGTGTTTTATTATGTTTATTAGTTAGTCCAGACGGGTTTTTCTTCGAATGTCTTTTTCGTAAAAACACCTTCTTGAAGGGTTAAAAACTATTCTGGAGCATATCTGCGTATCTATTTTTTCTTCTAAAAATTCGTATTCTCAATAATATTTTTCAAAAAATGCAAAAAGTTCAATGATTGCATTTAGGTCAATTTCTTCCAAAAATTTTACACCAAAAGTTAATATTTCAGTTGGTAGACTGATACTAGTTGTGTGCGTCACAATAGGTCATGGTCTATGGCTGTTAAATTGACTTTTTCTCTTTTCTCCCTTTATGAAAATTATTCTTTCGTTTGTGAAAACTTTGGATATTAAAAAACCAAAAACTAGTAAGAAAAATGTGCACTTTGCTGATGGTGGGATGCATTCAAAGCCGTGATTCTCGTTCGATAAGAGTGATGGTATTACGATGAAGCCCTAAAATAACCAAAAAATTAGCTAAAATTGACTTTATAACTAATTACAAAAATCATCACCTTTTTTTGCGAGCAAAAAAGTGACATGTACAATTATTCTAATTTTTCACAATTTCAAACCTGTCTGTAAGGCACTACTTATAAAAATTCTATTGTATAAAACCTCGGCTGAACACCTCGGCAATATAAGCGGGGTGATTGGGTTATGGGACTGCATTTTATTTTTTCTTGTACTTCAAATCTTTTTAATTAAGTTCTATAATTATCGAAAAAGTGCTACATTTTCCTAGAATATCCCTTTACGAGGAAGGTAGATATTTTCTAATTTGATCTAGTACATTGATACTACTTAACGAACATTCCAAACTAGAAAATATCTACTTTCCGCGTTAAGGGATATAAAAAATTGCTTTATGGATATTATTAATATCATATCAATCATAAGTATTTAAACTTGCTGCTAAACAAGTATATTGATGTCAAGCTTATGGTTTGCCCATAATTCTGAAAAGCATAGTGGGCCACATCTTCAAGTAAGTTTCCGATACTTCCATAAGTTCAAATAAAAAGCTTTTAAAATAAAGAAGTTTCTAATTAATATTTTCAAAAAAAAGGGGATTGAGGGAATAAAAAGGGATAAACGGAGATGAGGATAGAAAAAAGATATTAACGGGATAAAAAAGGGGGTAGGGATAAAACGGGATAGATGATTTTTTCATCAAAATTTTTGACTTATTTATAAATTACTTCTGATATATAAGATATAAATCAAAGCGGACAAAACTATGACGTAGGCTAGATACTTGTGCATCGTTTTCGACAAAAATGTAATTTGTGTAGACAACTGTGACCATGTATCACGTGATATGGTATACCTTGCTTTTCTCACTAAATTTCCTAGAACTAAAAATTAAAATTCTAGAATATAATATATCGGATGCAAAAATATTACCTTTCAACTTCCTTATGCAGAAAAAATTGAAATTCCAACTGCCTTAAGCTTTCTGTGAACAACATTCAAAGTAGAGCCACAATTGTGGCTTTGGTGCCTTGGCGGATCTTTTTTTATATGCTCACAACGGTTAAGGGGCGGTGCATTTTGACAGATTTGCATTTTTCAATTTTTTTTCTCTTGATGGGAAACTTTTTGCCACTTTAGAATTTTCGGATAAAAACTTGTTCGAACGAAAGTTGCCACTATTGAGCTTACTTCGTATAATCTGTTTTTTTTTAGATCGATTATTTTTACTTTATAAATCGCGTTTCAAAAACACACTCAAAAAACAGGAGATTAAGGTTGAAGGCGTCAAAATTGAGGTAATTTTTTTTTTTTTTTTTAATAATCAGTAACCGGAAAAAACGGTTCCGACCACCAAATTCAATTTATTTTATTTTGTTTCATACTATTTTTACGTCAAAATCGAAATTTTAAATTTCCAAAAAATTCGAAAAAAACGAAATTTTGGCACATCGTAAGAAATATTTTTTTATGAGATGAATGAAATAAATTTAATTTGGTGGTTTTTTTTATTTTTGATTAACTAGGGACTCAACTTATTTCTCCCAAACCGTAGTTTCGTTTCAAAAATTATGATTCAGAGTGAAAACAAGAGCGAAGAAACAAAACGAGGACATATTTTAATAAAATCAAAGAAGGCATTCTTAATAATTTCAGCTGGTGATTCCAGAAAAATAAGTTTGAAATTTTTGAACAAGAAATGAGGAAAAATTTTCAAAATTTCCAAATAGTTTCGACCAAAAATTCCAAAAACATGTCATATGATTTTTCAAATAGCATATAAAAAATATTTGGTCACCTACGCGAAAAGTTAAAATTACCATTATGATGAGTGTTTTTCGGTGATTTAAAACAAATAATGAAAAAAAAATGAAACAAAAAATAAGGCAGTTTTTTTATAATGTTTCGAGCTTTTTTCAAAAATTTCTCATAATTTGTCGAATTCGAAAAGTTTAATTCGAACTGAAAATTTTCTAAAAAAGCAATAATTTGAAAATTCTGTAGTTACAAAAGTTGCCTGGATTATGAAGTTGGCTTGATTATGAAGTTGCCTGGATTACTTTGATGGTATATTGAGAAGAATATATAAACCCAGTAAAAAGTTTTTCATCAAGAGCCCATATCCGTATCTGTCAAAATGCACCGACCACCTTAAGGGCCTTGGTGCATTTTGACAGATTTGCACTTTTTCAATTTTTTTTTTGTCTTCATGGGAAACTTTTTGCCTCTTTTAAATTTTCGGACAAAAACTTTTTCGAACACAAGTTGCCACTTTTCAGCTTACTTTGTTTAATCTGAATTTCTTCAGATTGATCGTTTTCACTTAATAAATCGTCTTTTGAAAAAACACCCAAAAAACGCGCGTTTGCTATCGAAGGTGTCTAAATTACAGTAAAAATTTATTTTATATTTTTATTAAGTAGGAACCCTTAAATACGGTCCTGTCCACCGTTGTAAATTTATTTAGTTTAACTTCATACGATTTTTAAGTCAAAATCGAAAATTTAAATTTTCGAAAAAATAATTTTTTTCATGAGTTAAATGAAATTAATTTAAAACGGTCGACAGGTTGACTTACCAATTAAAAAAGTCTCGGTTAAATAATTTTTTAAATTCTTGATTAAAGAGGGCTTCGATGGATTTCTCCCAAAACAAAAGCATATTTAAATATAGTGCAAGTAGCCATTCCTAATATTTTCAGCTAAGGATTCCAAAAAAATTAGTTTGAAAATTTTTGAACAAGAAATGAGAAAAATTTTCAAAATATTTCTAATTATTTTTGATCAAAAATCACTTAACCATGTCATATGGTTTTTTAAAGAGAATATAAAAAATATATGATCACCTAGTCGAAAAGTTAAAGTAGCCATTCTGTAGTTTCACAACAGTACTGTTTGATGTCAAGAATGACCAGCACGATGTGGAAGGAAGAAGTTGCACTTTTATAATTTCAAAACTTGTACAAAGAAGAATGAGAGTAATATTTTACGTTTGGTAGCAGTAATAAATAATTGCACGACTTGACAGTTAATTAATAAAACTGAAATATTTACACGATTAATAATATGTTCAGTGTTTTTGTCAGTTATTGTTAAGAGTTTAAAATATTAGTATCGCATTTGTATTTTTAGAGTTTGTGAATTTTTGCCGTAATTTTGAAGATTGCTAATAAGATAAAATTTTGAAAATGAAAAATAGAACTCAAAATTTTCTTAAAAAGCCATAATGCAAAAATTCGATAGTTACAAAAGTTGCCTGGATTATGTAACATAACTTTGATGGTATATTGAGAAGAATATATTAATCCAGTGAAAGGTTTTTCATAAAGAGCCCATATCAAAATGCACCGAGGCCCTTAAGTAATACCGTAGTCTAAAAATACCTTCAACTCAAATCTAAACATAAAATGTTTGACCTAAATCTGCATAACTCCTTGTGTTTTTGTTGAGGTTTCAATCTTGAAATGAATGTACTGTTCAGAATCGTGCAAATATAGTTAAATTATTATTATTGAAAAGTTTCATAATATCTTGCTGTTTTTGCCAAGATTCTAATCTAATTTTATAAGGTACTTTTAAGTTTGGGAAATGTCCGTGTAGAAAAATAAATTGATGGAATAAAATTTAATTTTTTTTTCTATATCCTAAATAGACTTATTCGTTTTTGTGAGAAAGAGAGCGTGGTCGGCTCGAGCTGATGGCGCTCGAGATTGGCAAGAGAGCCCGGAATGAAAAGACAAACTCGAGCAAAAAGAAAAACTCGAGCCTATCTTTGATTCATCGCCAACTATACTATACTAGACTTTAATTATTTCATCTCAAGAAATAAACGATAATTATTGATAAAGTGAATCCTAAACAAATTTAAAATAATCGTACAACCTTTTAAATAATATTGCAAAATGTTATCCGTATTCAACTTAACAATAAGATGTTTTTATGATTTGTTTCAAAGATAAATTTGTCGCAATTTTTATTAATTTTTTAATCAAATATTATAAATCCGAAAAAACTTTCATAAGAGTTTAACTCCTAGATTAATTAAAACACTTATCAGTACTTGACTCTTGAAATAGTTGAAATCATAATAAAATTGTTTTATCAAAAAACGTATCAAATAAACATACCTTCATTTATCGTAAAAATGTTGTTTTTTAAGATTTTTCGTAATTTTTTCTCTTCGAGAAACATCTTCTCTAATGAATGCCTTTAACAACTTGATCATTTCAAGACCAAATTCTATTTTCAAGTTCTATGTAAAAAATGACAAAAAAATATTTTTTCGATTATTTTTCGGAAGTTCTAAATGATTTTATGAGTAATAATGAATCAAAAGATTGATCACCAAATATCAAACATTAAAAATAGTTTGTTTTTTTCTGACCTAGAATTGTGCCTGAAAAATAAATCGCCCGCTGTTTCAACCAAACCTTTTTTTTTACCCGAGTAGATAATCAAGCCGGACTATTAATCAAATAAATGATCGGTCCATAAAAATCAGCAGTTGACTTTCGCTCAGTGCCTTTAGCACTTTTAAACGTAAAACATTCATAAGTTTTTAATCAAACTAGAAAATAATTTATGAAAAGATGGAGAAAATTTTTATTGAAATTTATTTGAAAATTGATAAAGATTACTCATGAAATTGGCAGAGATTTTCAAAATCGAAAAAAAGAGATACCATTTTTCATTTTTACCGGTTGGTCGAACATGCTATGAAAAACATTCAAATAAAAATTTCTTCAGATTACGAACTGCGATTTTTTTGAACACGCTCCTACCCTCTTTCTCACAAAAACGAATAAGTCTATTTAGGATATATGCTGAGCTCTAATTTTTTAGTCCACATTTTATTTTAGAACTTTCATTGCGTACCAGAGTAGTTTATTCCGGAGAGCTAACGTGAAGCAATATATTTTTTTTCCGTAAGAGGTTTCGCTCAACGTTTGAATTGAAAATTTAATTAAACTGAGACACAGTCGCAGGGTCTAAGGATTATAACTTGAGAATTCGAAAACTTTTTGCAAAAGAAGTTTATTAAAAAGGAATTACTTATTGAACGAGTACCTAGTAAGCTGTTATTACAAGCCAAATTATTTTTTTTATTTAGAAATCGTGATGGGGCTCAAACCTGATGGCCGAATTTCTGGCAGTAAATTCAAAATTTAAATTTTTCGGAAAAAAAAGGTCCTCTATTTACAAGTTGAGTTTTCACTTTTGAATATATTTGGTCGGCAGTATATGAATTAAGGGATTAAGGGGGAATTAAGAGATACAAACAACGCGGGGTACTAGCATCAAATCAAACCCCAAAATGCAGAATAAGCCGATTTCATTGATCAAGTGTCTCATCAAATGCTAGGATTCCAAATTTTTCAAATAGTCACGATCTTTCGGTTAAGGGCCCTAAATCCATATGTATTGAATATAGAATATAATACCGGTCAGGACTCTATATTTCTATATATTTCTATCTAATAAATGTTTTTCTTCGTTTATTTCTTTTAAATTAGAATAGCACACAAAAAAATTTGAAAGACTGATTTATTTCTGTTTTTCTTTATCGAAATCTTGTCTTATATCAAATTCCGAATTTTTTTGATAAATATTTTGCTGAGAATATTATCCATAAGACTAGTCTTTGGATTTTAAAAAGTTATTTTGATGATCAAAATCTGATCGTACATCCAAAATTACATACAGCTTTTATTTTGGCCAACTTTCGAAAAAATCGAAGCACATTTTTTTAAGAAATTTTTTCACGCGACCTTGAAAAATTCATGTTTAGAGTTTGGGGTCGAAATTTGACAAAACCAACCCTCAAAAGTTTTAATTTATTTTTGGCTAGCTTTTGCAAAAATTTGAGCAATGTTGCACTGTAACTTACTGGAGTTATTTTTTTAAAAGGTTAAACTGTCAGATATTATAATCGAAAGGGCATACATAGAATAGAAGTTGCTGGTGTGTATCGGTATTTCATTAAAAAACATTTTTCCGGCTTGAAAATGTGTATTTTAGCCAGTAATTTTAGTCTCAAGCACATGCATTTAGAAATTTCCGGCCATTCAGATGGTTTTTGACATGTTGATTCATTATAAGTCCCCTGGAATCTCCCTTTAAAAATTGCAAAAAAGTAGTCATCCCTGGAAGAAATGTCAATCAAAAAATCGCACTCTTTTGCTCTTCTCTGAGTAGCGCAGCCTGGCGGAGGACTTTTTCAGCGCAGAATGAGCGGGGTAGCGACTCTGTGGATTCGCGGCGCTAGAGCGCAACCGCGGCCCATTTTGTCAAATTACTACGATGACTCTACGAAAAACTTGCAATATTTTTACCCACTTACTTAATAGAACGAAAATAACAAAAAAACAATAAACGAAAAAAAGAGAACCATAACCGAGATATAACCGGAAAATCGAAGATACTGGCGAAGAGAAAATAAAAATTAAAGTTTCAATAATATGAGGGGCCATAATTTCTTGGCCATTTTTGGCATTATACAAGCCGAGTCAGGGGTGATAAACGTTAATTTAAATGAAAATCTATCGGTCGGATCTGAAGTTACGCGGCTGCGGAAGGTCATAGACGCTAACGTCCCGTTTGACGCAGATCTAGAATTTCGAATTGTTAAACAAGATAGGCAAAACGGCCTAGAACTTTTTGATATTATTGGGGGTGACGGGGTTCTGAAATTGAAGCAGGTGCCAGATAGAGAAACTTTGTGTCATAGAAAAATGTCCTGCATCTTGAGATTACAGGTAATTTTTAAAAATGTGAAAAATTACTCCGCTATCAAGTTTTTTGAAGTAGCATCCTTCAAATCACATGTCAAAAAATTTCAGAAAAACTTCAGTTCTAGACCACACAATTTTTCTAGCTGTTAACGTATTATTTATAGAATTGAATCGCTCCGAGTTATTTTTTCCCCGTTTCTCCAAGATGTATTTCTTCCAAATTCTAGATAGATTCAAAAATTTTATCGATATTTGTTTGCAAAAGATCATTTAGAATGGCTTCTTTAAATTTGTTGTATCCTTTTTGTCATTTTTGCGTTTTCGGTGACAGCGTACATATATGCTGTATGAAATTTTGTTTATTATTAATGAATGGTTGAAAATGATTAAAAGAAAAAAAATCGAAAACGTTACCGATTTAACGAAAAAGAATTATTTAACACCTGTCAAATTGTTAATGTCATTAACCCATGTGCTCAGAAATCTTTCACAACGACACACTCAGTCAGTGTGCATGTTTGTACACCTTAGATCAAATCATATTTAAGAGTTGTAAAAAAAAAGAATTATGCTTTTTTTATCCAACCCTTTGTAAATTTGATTATTCACTAAATTTTTAAAGAAAGCAGTAGCTGCAATATTATTTTTTTTGCCAAACTTTCAAAGAAAGAAGCCAAAAAACTAAAAATTAACTTATTCCTGCAATAAACCAAAAAAATAACTTATTCCGGTCGTACAGGGGTACTACAGTAGTAAATCTTGAAGAAAAAGATGTAATAATTTACAATATCCAATTCTACCTCAAATTTGACTTTAAAAATTAAACAGACCTGACGTATCTGTATATATTAACCGCAATTGTACTTGATATTTAATTTTTAATTTCACACGTATGGTGCGCCCTGACGAGTCTAACGAAAAAATTCAAAAACTTTTATTTTGTTCAATTTGAACTTGAAAAAGTGAATATTTGATTTTTTCTGAAAAGTAGTACTCCTAAATGATATGGAATAAAATTTAAATTTGCAATTTGTCATTTCAAATTTGCAATTTGGCCTGAAATGTTCGGGAGACTAAAGCCGATCTTCATTTCGTCTTTCATAAATTGAGCTTAAAGATTATTATAAATGAAATTTTTATCTTCTATTTTATAGAATGTAGGCAAACACAGTTTTATAAGTGGTTTCTCTTTTTTTTTAAATATTTTATGAAAACATTGAACCCATCAAGGAGTTTCCAACAAAATTTGTCCTTTAAAATAATAAAAAACAGAAAATAATTTCTGTCTTAAAATTTTCGACTAAACAGAAGTAGCATAAAATTTGAACTTTTTTTCTAAATAATTGGCAGAAACCTAATAATGCTTATCTGAAAAACTTTTACAGTTTTTGAAGATTAAAAATAATTCATATATTCTTAATCCCATAATGATACTGAACCTATCTTTACTAATGGAGGGATAATTTCAGATGAATTAAATATGCTATATATTATATACTGTTTGTATTTAATCATAAGAATATACGAACAAAAGCTATATCCTTTTCTTACGGACGTAATGGTGCGCAGTTTGACAGTAATATCTGCTAGATCTTGCTATAATTCATTCGTGCGAGACAGGTTTTTTGTCGAAAAATCTATAAACTATATCATTATGACGGAGTATTTTTTTGTTGTTTTATTATTAATGGAGATTAAAATTATAAATTAAAAATGTCTATCAGCTATATATAACTTGTTTAATATTTATAGAGTCATCTTAGATCTTGTCGAAAAAGTTTTAAAATCGTATTTCTAATGTTCAAAACTTATTACGATTAGTACAAAAACTGCTAATTTTTGTAATTTAAGATTTGAAAACAAAAATGTTTTTTATTCATTATCACGTGATCACTTAAGGGGGTTCTATAGGCAAAATGGACTTTTTGGATAGCTGTTTACTCTCGGCATAGACATAGAAAGTAACTAAAAACTTCTGATATGATAGTTCGTAATCTCTGGAAAAACTTTCAATTACAATTTTTATGATAGCATGTTGAACCAATCGGTAAATGAGGTTAGCCAGGAGCACCTGAAAGATGCTCACGCGAAACGTTGTTTAATAAATTATAAAATATTAACCAGGAGCACATATTTTTTTTTAAATCCGTATTTTTTCGTCCTTTTCAATAAATGTTTCAAACTTGCTTATACTCAGTGAAATTCAAAGAAAAAAATTCTTCTTATTTTATTCGTATGACATTTTCAAGTTTACCAAACAATTCGTAAGTTGGATATTTCTGGAAACGGTATTATAAACTATGACCAAATATTTAACCGTTCGAGCGCTAGAGCAGAATACATTTTTTATTTTCGACACTAGAAAAATTATAATATTTTTTGAGAAATTTTTTGGTAATTTTTACAATTTTTGAGTTGTTTATAACTAAAAAAGCAACGTTGAGTTCAAAAATCATAAAATCAGATCTCTAGCTTTTTAAGTTCAACAGATACTACTTGCCTATAGAACCTTTAAACTCAAAATAAGTTTGTTTCAAATTATATGAAAAAATTCCAGGATGTCGAATTTTTTAAAATTTTCATTTCTTTATATAATTAAACAAACTACGTTGAGATCAAAAATCGTAAAATTCAGTAAATAGAATTTTCAGTACAAAAGATATGGGCTGCCTATAGAACCTCCTTAGAGAGAGACCTAGAATTAAAGTTTTGAGCAAAAATAAAGCATTAAATGGGTTAAATTTTAGAACATTGTAATGAAACATATTCCTTTTGGCCCAAATTAAAGCCCTATAAATAGTCATTTTAAATGTAATTGAAATATAGCAAATCTCTCGGTGTTAACAATGTTGTTTGTTAATTAAGAAAGTTTACTTTTTGATATTTTTGAATGTAAATTTTATTTTATTTAAAAAGTGATCTTTATGGCAATACTTGAACAAATTTAATTATTAGTACTTGCTAGTCAGGGTAGATCGTATGACCAGTATTTTCAAAACATTTATTAAATAAACTGCTGGAAAACTTTTTGTCAGAAAAATATAAGGACTCTGTCATCATTTTTGTCCTTATAAAAATAATTTCGTCGATTTTTAATGTTTTGCTCTCTACCGCTACTGAGCCCGAACTTTAACAAAATTTCAAAATGAACTACGCGAATTGTTTTTCAAATTCAAAACATGTTTGTATATTTTATATTCATAATACCAGGGGCCATAAGTTATCGACCATAACAAAGCGGTATAGATTTTGCAGTTTTTGACGTTCATGATGAAATAAAAAAGGTTCCAGACACGTGACCGACTCAAAAGCCGGCTCGCCGGCTCATTTTTGATGCTTCACAAGACGTATGATTTTTATTCAAAATTCGAAAATTTCCTCAAAAGTGTGTTCCCTATCTTCGAAATCAATCATTCAGATAAAAAGCATCCGAATGATTTAATGACGAAATTAATGACGAAATTTGTTAAAATATTTTTCTTCTAACTAAAATATAAATGAATAATATAGATACTGATTTTTTTTTTCTTAACACTGAAAGTTAATGAATTGATTATAAAATTGGATATCCGTTTTGTCCTAACAACAAACTTGATTTTCCCACCATTTTCCCACAATATTTATTGTTTTTAATTGTTAACCCTGAAAAGTCTGAATACCATTTACCAATATTTTTTTCGAAATAGCTTCGAGTATCATTTTATCCCGCATGGTCACCCTCTTAACTTTTTCAGGCTGAAACCTGCTTCAGAAATGGTCAAAGAGGCCCATTGACTGTTATACTTACTTCCGTTGTCACATTTAAATAAAAAATTGGAGAGATTTTTAGAATTAATTTTTTTAAAACATACTTCCCCTTCAGCCGTATTCATGAAGGTTAAAAGTGCCTTTCGAAAGAGTTTGTATATACAAACTTTAGACCGGATTTTCTCAGAAGTAAATGTGTCGCTATTTTTTGTGACAAAAATGTGTAAACTAATCATTTGGTGTTTAGGTTGTTGTTCTTCCGCCAAAATATTATCAAGATTTGACGATTGAAGTTACGATAATTGATGAAAATGATAACTTGCCAAAATTTCATCAAAAGTTGATCAAATTGGAAATCGAAGAAAACTCTAGAACAGCAATTTCCCTCGATCAAGAATTAGCATTTGATCCAGATTTAGGTAAGTCAGGGGGGTCACAAATTATAAAAAAAACGTGAATTTACAGGGTGAGATTTATTTTGCTCAATTACACCCTCCGTGTACAAAATTGACCCATTATAACTTATTCTTATCTTGTTGTGCTGTTTTCGAAGCTATAGAATAAACAAACTTTCGTTTGGAATTCTTCCGAAAATAACCAGAAAAAAGTCTGGAAATTTAAATTTTTGCTACACTTAGTGAGAAAATTTTAGTTGACATAGGTCTTAAAAATGTATCTAGAAATAAATTGAGATTGTTAACTAAAATTTCAGCTAAAACTGCGCCAAAATAGATTTTATAAGAATTTTGTTTTTCCGTCAAATATACATCTGCATAACACGCTATTATTCTAGCTTAATTGAAATTCAAACGAAACATCCGCCTGAGTTTACGTTTGAATGAACCAACTTTCTTCTGCTATTTGTCAAAAATACAGAATACAAAAATTAAGGGTCCACCCGCACGTGCCCGAGTGACCGGCAAATTCGTCAAATCTTTTTGTTTTTATTCGCAATCTAAACAAAAGAGGAACCTTTAATTTTACGGCTTGATAGTCAATGTCCACCTGTTAAGGGTCAATTTATTGGTAAAAAGACGCTCAATCTGGCCTTTGAAAATTTCGAATGAACATAAAAAAATAAATTTCAGAATTTACATTTTTTTTGATGGTTTTTGTAATTTTAAAGAATAATTAGAAAATAAACCGAACTCTGGTTCATATATTTATAAAGGACGTATCAAGGTCATCTCAGGTTGATTATCAGCACACTTCTAATTTTCGTTTATTCAGATTGTGTGACTTTTGAATTTGGCTTAACAAACACCCTTCAATTTTATTCCTTCAAAATTCGGATATTTTTTTCTATAAGATTTTTTTTGGTCGCGAAGCAAAAATGCAACTAAGCAAATTCTAGGGTTTGCGAATGACTTTTGCTTAAAAAGGAGCTCGTTTTCGAAAAAATTGAAGTTATTTTGTCCCCAGTGGTCTAACCCTACTCATATCAAAATAAAAAGAATTCGAAAAACAATAAAAAAATTATAAAAAATGTCAAAAAAATTTCAGGTGTTGTTTTTTTATGCACAGTTAAAAACCGAAAAACCAAAATATTATTGTACAGATTGAAAACATTAGCGCCTCATGTGAAAATAGGACGAACTTTAACAAATTTTATTTGCAAATTGTTAAAAAACCGACTGCAAAAAACAGTAACAGGACTCATACATTTTTTTCTCATTTCCATAACTAACACCCCCTTAAAAATAACAAAGTTGTTTGTTAAAAACATTTTGAGCGCTATACAGCTTTCAAACCATATTTCAGACCTTTACAATTATACTTATTTTGCGTCTGATTTTTTTGAATTTTTTCTGTATTTCGTTCAAAATTTCTACAGATGCGTAATCCTATAAAAGGTCCATAAATTTCATCGCAAATCATTTCTTGTGTGAAATTCTAATCCTCATTGTATTTTGCTCTTTTCGTAACGAACGAAACGAATCGGCGGATTTGTGATTTATCCGTTTCGCTTGACTAATTTCAAGTTGATGAACTTAATTTAACACGTTTTTTGATAAAGTATAATAATTCCAAAAGATGGTGGCAGATTACTGAAAAGTCAAAATAATCTTTGAAATAGGCCATTTATGTGCATCAAAAACTATTTATTTCATTCAATTGTTGTTTTTAGCTTGTATAAACTTTTAAAGTTTCGTGACGGTGAGAGTTAAAATAAGTTTTTGAATGGCCTCAGACCCAAGTTGGGTCACCCAACTAAGTGACCTATTTTTGTAATTTACCGTATTTTTCCAGAAAAAAGACTTGTTTAAAATTTATTATCGGAGAAAATAGAATCGCACTTGTCATTTTTTAAATTATTAACTAAAATTAGTACACTGCTTAACTCGTACACTCCGAACCTGATTCTTTATCCAAACTCCGAACCGTTAGCGCGCTAACGTTCGCATTCTGTCAATTTTTAAGCTCATATTATTTTTTGAACTTACAGGAATTAGTAGTTGAGTACACTAATTAAGTACACTAAATTGCTTAATTTTTTGAGATAATTTGAGTTTTCACAAGAAAATAGTACTTTTATAGGGTATTAATTATTTAAATAGTGAATAACCTATCGACAGCGCGCTAACGATTTCGGAGTGTGCGATTACAAGTACAAAAATGTATAGAAATTTTGATGAGTGAAATTCTAGAGTGCAATTTTCGGTTCTCGATACTTATTTAATCGCTCAATCTATTACGCGCCAGCAAGCAGCCTCTTTCGTATTTTCATAATTTGAACCTAAAACTGGTTGTTTTTCTTTTAATTATTTTGCAAAATACAAAACATTTTCCCTGACACCTCAATTTACACCCAAAATGATACATGATGTATGTACTACGAAATAAATTATAGAAAACATATGCCAAATTATTAATAATTTTACGTCTCAATTCTTCAAAGAACCATCTCGTTTGAATATTTTAGACCGTACATGTACCAATGAACATGCATGCACACTTTTTTGTCTATTTATTTCAAGCATAATTAAACAAAAATTTTTTGAATAAGGCAAATTTAAAACAAAATAAAGCCCGAAATTCAAAAAAACGTTGAAGGACATTCCGGGTGTTTATAAGCAATTTTATACATCTACAGTGAATACTTTATAATATTCTGATTCTAGCTGGATTTTTCACGTTATTTTTTTTACTTTTTATAGTTTTTTTTTGAATTGAGCCCCAAGATTCCTTAGAATGCAAAAAGTAAGCCACAATTCGGTCAAAGAACCTTTAAATATGGAGGTAAAGTTTCTCGGCGTGACATAATCTGTCATTGATATAAACAAACCGGAAGTAGAATATTCGCATGCTTGACATAATTTTTTTAACAATTTTTGCAAAATTTTATAAATTTTACGCAGTTGCTTGTCATTTTTTTTGAAAAAATGAAAGAATTGCACGCCTCCATTATATTTTATTGATTAAAATGCGGTTAGCGATAAGACCAGATGTAGGAAACTCAAGCAGCCAAGTGGTTCTAAAGTAACCGAAAAATTACCACATCAAATAAAAAATATTTCCGATTCTACGCGTAGCTACGTATCGGGCGTTATTTCTATATAGAAAATTGATTTATTTCAATATTTTTGGATTTTAATTTAATAAATGTCGATTTTTTGGAGGAGAATAAACAGAGAGGAAAAATATTGACATAACTTAATAAAGGCGCCCAGCTGACTTCCAGGAATCTTCTATTATTTGAAAAATATAAGAGGCTGATTTAATTTTAATTCATGATGGCCAGATTTATTTAACCCTGAGTCTCACGTGATTTGGAAATTCATATAAATCATATTTGGACATTTTATTGCGTTATGTGTGGACTGTATAATAATTTTATTTTTTTACGTCAAATGTAAAATGCACTAATTGTACTAAAGGCTAGTTAATATATAATTTATTAATATTTATAATAATTCATATAAAATAAATAATATACATGGGATATCGCCGGCCCAATATCGCAATTTCACGATTTTTAGCTTAAATACTTATAGTGCCAATATCGCCGAATGTGTTACTATCGCCGAATTTGCGAATATCGCCGAATTTTTTTGAGATTTCTATTACAAATTAGTATGTGGGCGTCATGAATGACGTCATTTTCAAGATTAAATATTCCAAATTTACTTTTTTCAACTTTTATTTGATTGCGTTCGGTTGAGAACTTAATTCTACGTATTTTGGGGATTCAATTCATTCGAACCGACTGTAAAACTCCTTAAAAAATTGAAATAAAATTCAATATATGACGTCATTTTGAACGCCTACACGTTTTTTTCATTTTTGAACAAAAATTTTTATTTCTGTTTCCATATCGCCGAATTTGCCAATATCGCCAAAATTTTTTGTCGAAAAACTTTCGGTGATATTGCCCCCCCCTGTATATCCTGAATAGACTCTAGTTTGATCTAGTAAATTATACTTTTAAACTACTTATGACCAGCTTGACCAAACTAGCAAAATTTAACTAGACTCTATGCGGGATATAATATGATAGTTAACTCTTCAACAAATTTTTACAAAATTTCAAGTAAAAATAAAAAAAAATCTTTCCATAAAAAATACATATGTCCTTTAATTCAAAGTGGTTAAATACGCTTGCG
Organism: Oikopleura vanhoeffeni; assembly: GCA_004367855.1. Taxonomy (NCBI): domain Eukaryota; kingdom Metazoa; phylum Chordata; class Appendicularia; order Copelata; family Oikopleuridae; genus Oikopleura; species Oikopleura vanhoeffeni. The sequence goes on from SCLH01000212.1 coordinate 350,117, forward strand.
GATAGGTACAATTGGTTTCTCAAGTTTAATTTCTGATTAACGCTTTTCCTGAAATCTCGATGAAATATTTCACGAAAAATACAAATTTTGCCGATTTATACAAAATATGATAAACTATGCTCTTAAATTCAAGTGGTTAAACACGCTAGCGGATAAGTACGATTGGTTTCTCAGGTTTAATTTCAATTTAACGCTTCTATCGAAATGGCGATGCAATATTTAAATTTTTGGTTTTCAGTTAAGGACGCGGACATTACTGCGGACAGCGCGAGTTTTAATACAAGTCCTAAAATGAAAATTTTTGCAATTATTTTTTCAAGCTAATATGGTGTAAATGGGTCATTTGGCACTTTAAACCTCAATCGGGTTTGTTTTAACATTTTTCATGCCAGGTAATTGAGCTCATATTATATAAAGTTTTGGCCATAAGATTCATGAACCCTCAAGCTTATTTGAATTGACTCAGATTTTGAATGCCATCTTTAATTGTTGCTGCTTTAATATATTTGCAATTATGAAAAAATAAAGTAAGATTAAAATAATTAGATTAAACAAACTATCAACAAAATTTTTAATATCATCATTGTTTATGTTTAAGGACAAAGTTTTTCACGTAAATAATTTAGGTTTTTCTTTCAAAAAAATCTTTTTATGAGAAAAAACAAACAAAATATTTTTTTAAAAGTAAAAAAATTATGAATTTGTTTTCGTTTTTCGAACACATGATTATTCAATTTTTAAAAAATATTTTTTTTTTGATAAATTTAAAATTTCAAACACATTTTTATCCCAAGTTAACAAAATATATCATTCGGAGTATAATTACACAAAAAGCCAATTTTGTCATAATTTTTGTATTTGTGTCAAAATAGAAAACAATCATCATATATTCGAAAATCGAGCGGATTAAAATGATGTGGCGAGCATTCGCAGCCGCAAGACCATCGAACACACTTGCTTTCTGGCTGTGCAAAAAGCGTGATGTAAACCCCAAATGAAACGCGAAAACGGTTGTGATTTTTTCAAAATAATTTCAAATAAATCTTTAATGATGGATAGTTGATTTTTGCAAATCACTGGGATTTTATTCTTTTGGCAATATTATATTCCGAATATCTCCTTGTATAAAAATGCAGTTATAGATATTTTTGCCATTTTTGAGTGACATTTTTTAGTTAAACATTTTGGATGAAATTCGGTAGTTTACGCCTGAGTTCAAAAAAAAGTTCAAGATATCATCATCACTGATGATTCATCTGTCAATTTTTATAATAAAATTGTTCAAAAAAAAATTTTCCGAGAAAGATTAGCAAAATTACTGTTAATTCATACCACAGCTTAAATTATTGATTGACCTAATTTTTCCGCATTTATAGTCCTTTTTTCTTTAACTTGGCGCCAGATTGATTATTATTCCGTCATTCTCGTAATTTTTAATCATCCTCATTAAGATTTTCAGAAAAAAATTGTGCAAAATTTTGCATTGTTGGAAATTTTATCTGACAATCGCCTTAGAAATAGCATGAGAGTGAATTCCTTCAAATTTTAGCTTTTCTGGTTTAATCCCTCCCTAATACTCTCGAGTTGGATTATAACGTAATTTTAATCTAATAGCTCTTTTCGATTTCACGATTCAAAAATTTGAAAAAACCCACCCAGTTTAATTGGACCAGTTTCAAGATAATGAATTGTAACGGATTCCTTCACGGATCCTTAAAACTTTAAGTTAAGGACCCCGGCTTAAATGCTTGAAACCACAGAACTAATGTTTTCGAACCACTGCAGTTCTAGGCCTAAAACCCAGTCGACCATGTCCGGTGAAATAAAAAAAATAAGGTGGATATATAATTCGATTTGTCCTGTTTTATTTAAATTTTGTCAAGGACAAACCCCCCTTCAATATAATGCAGCTGAGCCTTTGAGCCGTTTGAATCGAAACCACTTTGGGATACTTGTTGGAATTATGCCAACAATAGGGTACAAAATAAATAGCAAAAAACAGATGGATCAGTACCGCTTTGAATAAAAATTTAGGGTACCTACTACTACGAGTAGAAAATTTGAAAATTAAGAAAACTTATAAATGATCAATAGTTTGTTTATAAATGTATATAAAGTTTTGCACATATATCCCCTATTCACACTTTTGTTAATATCTCGGCCCTACTACTTAAAAACACACTACGTTTCCTAATCAGGGCCGGGATATTAACAAACGTGTGAATAGGGGATATGCCGGTTTTTCAGTTGCAATATGGCTGTCCGAGGTCGTAAAAATTTTGATGCACCAAACATTTCAGATTATAAATATTAAGTAAAATTTTGCGCTGATGACGAATATGTATTTTTCAGCCCGATTTAGATTGGTTGAAATTTTAACTAATCCGAATCAAGGATTTTAATTTTCAAAAAATAATATTTTAAGACTCATTTTATATTGAAATCAAATATGTCTATTAGTGTACTAAATGAGTCAAATAAAGTGTCGAGGCAAAAACGTTATCCTTGGGATCGTAGTACGATTCAAATAATTGCAGCTCGCTAATCAGTTATTTTCGATAATCATTTCATAATCTTGAACCCTCAGAATTTAATTATCTGTAGTTTGAAACTTGTCATGAGAAAATCAGATTATATTTATCAAGTGAAACTTTGTAGTTAATTGTAGGAACACGTTTTTGCCTCGACACTCTATTTGACTCAAATAGTAGGTTATTTATCGACTTTTGCCGTTTTTGACAAATATAAAAATACTTATTCAAAATTATGAAGTTTTTTATCTTATAGCTCTTTACAACTTGAATTTCACAAAATTTATAAAGGCTGCTATTTAAATAATAAATTCACCGTATACAATATAAAGTCCCCCATATTAAGTCGTGGGACTGCATTTCTAATATTTTCATAACTTCAAATCTTTTGTTAATAAAGTTTTATAATTATCGAAAAAGGCTACGTTTTCATTTTTGTCGGCTTTAAGATGGTCGAGAAAAAGGAGTCTTGCCAAAAAACGTTGATTTGTTGTGGAAGAACGTTCCGTTTTATTTGAGTCTGATAGTTAAGGTTTTCAATTACCGTATCTTCTTCCGAATTGTGAAAAATCCATGTCCTTTATTATGATGAATTGTTACATTTCTATTACTGGAAAATTTAGCAATCTATCTCCATACTCATCCAGACGGAAATGTTTTACAATTCCGACATTTTAGAATCTCAACCTATAATTTCGCTAGATTAACCGGAAGCTTAATTTATTAACTCTCATTTCCGGTCAAATTCTCACTGCAGCGCAAAAACATTGGTAACCCGGAAGTTCTAGGAATCGAAAAAAGGATCATTTCAGATCGATTTCTGGTCGATTTGAGATTAAAACGGTTCATTAGGCCCGGGGTTGGTCATTAACTCCGAAACTGTCACACTTTATTAATCGCAATCGATCAAGATTTGGGCAATAAATTAAGACCTTGATTGTTTTAGGGACACTCTATTATAATCAAACGCACGTCAAGGGGCGAGGGATACGAAAAAATAGAGCATGAGAATTTTAGGGGTTGACAGTAAAAGGCCAAAAAATCGAAAATTTCAATTTTTTGAAACTAATGCATAAGTTTGTTTTGGTAAAATGAAGATATTCTTGTTCACAATCAAATTTTGCGTTTCTTACAATATTTTTCAAATGAAAAAACAAAGTTCAGAAAAAGTAATTTCGAAATTGACCTTTTTTCAAGAAAATTTTTCGTTTTATAGATTTTCTCGGCAAATTTTCATCGAAAAAAAATGTCACATTTACTTTTTTGTTCTAAATTTCGCTCAAATTTACATCAATATTATATTTTTCCAAAAAAAATATTTTACTGCGAGAAAGATATAAATTATCGATTTGTTGGCCTTTTACTATTTGGCCTTCTACTGCCAAGTTGGAGTGCCATCCCAATTTTAGGTATTTGAATCTGCAAATTCATTAAAAATCAATAAGAACTATGTGGCGTCATATTGAGATTCTAATTAAATATATTAGATGCAGATTTTTGAAATATTTGAAAATCTCTTATCATCATAACCAATTTACAGACCACGGTATTCGCAGAAATATGTAATTTTGAGACAAGCTCTTTATAATTTACATATTACATTTATTTTTGTTTGAAATGATCGAATTTGAAGTGTTCTAAAAGTATATAATTTTCATGGTGATCGATCCCATATGAAGTATCTGCGCGGTATGAGAACTAAAATAACCGCTTACTATCTGTTTTCAAAAATTTTTTAATTTTCATTACATTTTCTTATTATAACACTCAATATGATTAAGGGCCCTTAGTTGACAGATCGTGACTATTTGAATCATACAAAAAACACGGGATACTAGCACCTGATCAAAACCCTGGATTGCAGAATAGGCCGATTTCATAGGTCAAATTTGAGCAGATTCAACCAATCAAATGCTCGGATTTCGTATTTTTCAAATAGTCACGGTTATAATACAAAAATGTAATGAAAATTATATCTTACTATACGAACGTTTTATGGACACATCTGCCACTATTTTTATTTATCAAAAATATAACTCATTTATCTATACATGAGGCAGATACGAAATATTTTCGAAATGTTTACGTTATAACAAATCTTTTAGATTGCGGGAAAACCATGTAAATTTAATTTTGTAATCGGACCGACTGGAATAATTTTCGAAAAGTCTTTAATTTTAGCTTGTTTTTCCTAGACAATAGTCTAATAACTTTGAAATTCTGGACAATTTCATCAAATTTTATGTAAAAAACAGTATGTTCCATACTTTATGTGAGATTTTCGCCTAAATCTAAATGTATTAAAAAATCTTTTTTAATAAAGTTTTATAATTATCGAAAAAAAAATCGCTTAAAATTGTAACGCAACATTTGCGAGAAAACAAAAGTCGGGCAGATTTGTCGGTAGGACCACAGAGCTAGAGTGTGAGTGCAAGATTTTGATCGAGTTTAGGTTGAATAAGCATATTGATACATTTATTCGTGAATAAGTTTTAAAGAATAAAAATAAATTCACTCTTACGAGAAAAATTTATAAATTTTTTTCAAGTTCAATTAATTGTTTCTGTTATTTTAAGACTAAGTGAACTATAGAATGACAGTGAGAGTCAGACAGTCGTCAAAGTTCAAACTCTCACGAAAAATAGCTTCATCCCATCTACGCTGAGATAATAGGCTTTCAATTTGCTCTATTAGATAAGCTCTTTTTAGTACATTTGTTTTGTTTTAAAGCCCTTAGTACAATTATAACGAAATTAAATTTATTTTTCCTATTTCATTGCTAGAGTTTGGCGCGTTACATGTTGAAATTTTGGAGGTTTTACAGATCAAAAACTGTCAAATTTAATTAAATTTGGTCAAATTTTGCGAAACTCAGACTCTCAGCCGACAGACTTGATTATGTCAAAATCAGCTGAGTTTTTGTCTGCGACCTAATTTTTACCTATTTTAATGATTACAATTCCCGTTTTCAAATTGAAAACTAAAATCTGGTATAAGCTTACGTGAAACAGCCCGAGAGAGTAGTACTAAGAACAGTTATATCTAGGTAGTTGTACTTAAAGTAAGGTAGGAACGGCAGATTTTTTTTGTTGAACATTGTTTAAATATTGTTCAAATTTGACGTTCATTGAAAGTCGTTTAGTACAAAAAATTTTCGAAAAATTGTCAGCTAAAAAATACTTAATAATGAAAAACTGTTTTTAAGCAGTAGCTGACAATTTAAAAAAAAAATTTTGTACTGAACATAATATTTTATCAAGTGCTACAATTTGAACACAATTAAAAACTGTCTAGCAGAAATTTTGCCGTTACTACTTTAACTTGAAGCGTTTTCCCGACAAATAAGATTGCAAATTTTTGACTCTTCAAATATTTTTTTTTCTAATAAGCTAGCTTAAATTGTCTGTTCATTGCCTAAACATTTTATTTTGTGCATAACGACATTATCCGGGGTGTCACTTTGTTCTTAGAATATTACAAAGAACAGGAAAGGGGACGTTCATATCGTTACTAAAAAGGGTGTCATTACGCAAAGTAGAAACACCACAATTATAAACGTCAAAATTTTGGAATTTTTTGTCGCTCAAGTTTTTTGGACAAAAGACATACATGTAATAGTAATTATACCGTTTGATACGAGAATTTTACATTTGACGGAATACCATAGATGTTTGCAAATAACTACGGTGAATCAGCATACATTTTTCAAGGTATTCATGATAGGCAGTTTCAAGCATATTTTTTCGCTAAAAAAGGTTTGTCTTTTCGCAGGAAACTGTCTTTCAGACTGAAAAGTCACAAAAACGCGTCTGACTATGCGAATGACATTCCTTTCCAGCAAATTAGCTTCGATGAATGCTTACTTTACTAAGATCTCTGATGCGATTTTAACAAAACTGCTTTCAATTAGTGCTTTGATGATCCTGATATTTTTAGTTTCTAAACAAAATCAGCTAAAAATTGAGAAACACAATTTAATTATTTTTCCACACCTAATTTTTGATATATCCGGATTTGAAATTGTCGAGAAAGTTCTAAAATAAAAAGTTTAGAAAATTTAATTCAGAAATAAAAAACTTCACTTTTGACGTAAATTCCAAAACGCATTACAATGGTTACTTAGATTATGCCCCCCTGACTAGATAATGCCCCCCTTTTTGGGCATATTTGATTTTCGACCACCTATGACTAGGTATTGCCCCCTTTTTAATTTTATTTTGTGAAAAATAAGATATTTTTGACTGGATCTTCGGAAATGGCCGGCTTTAGCCTTAAGGCGGTTACCGACGCGTTTTTCCTTTTTTTGAACATCAGTCCTGTTCTAACGGACAGCCTGACGATACTGAAATGCTGGAAAAATGTATTTAAAAGTTTTTTGTATGATCGTACCGGTCGTGAAACTGGTTGAAAAACTCAATTTTTCGAAAAATTAAATTTTTTTTATTTTTTTATACAATTTGAAATCTGAGCTACCCAATGCAAGAAAAATTATAATTTTTGATGCAGCAGTTCAAAAATGACAGCATAAAATACTTTTTTTTCGGTAGGCCCACTTAAGGGAGTGGGTGTCGCAAATTTGAGCCTTCCTCTTCCGAGGCCATTTCCCGCAAACTAGCCAAGGTGATATTCCAAAAACATTTGTTACTAACAGAACCAACCTTCGCGGTAATTTTGAATTTAACAGTAATCTGATACAATCCACCTACCCCGACACCTACGCTTTTAAAAAGCTTCTTAAAAAGACACGCAGTTCGTACCTACTCCTTCAATTTTCATCATTTTTTATTATTTTTTGTGTCAGGCTCCGGAAAGCCTTACAAATAATGCAAAATTGCTTTTGTTTAAAATTTGCTTTCGGCGCCCAAAACAGCAAAAAAACGAAAACTAAAATTATTGATTATTATTGATTTAAATTGAAGTGCGCTCATTTGTTTTCTTTTGACGCTACCGAGTTAAAAATTGCACCAAAATCCTTAAAGTGTTTGTTTTACGGAAAAAATTATTTTGAAGCATTTTTTTTTTCTAAATTTTGTCAAAAATTTCGGCTCAAATGAAAAGTTGCCATGGCCCCAAGAGACGCCAAAGCAAAATTTCGAAAAAAACTCTCTAGTTTATTGTCAAACAAGTCTTTTGCTTTCAGATGCAGTATGAGTCAAAACTGTATCTCTCAAACTGGTGGAGGAGATAGCTTTTGCCTGAGCCTCCCAAACTGACCATTTCAAACAATTGGCTAAAAATGAAAAATTGACATGGCCCACAAGAAACGCCGAAGCAAAATTTCGAAAAAAACTCTCTAGTTTATGTCAACAAGTTTTGTGCTTTCAGATGCGTATGATCATACCGTATGAGTCGAAATATATCTCTCAAACTGGTGGAGGAGATAGCTTTTGCCTGAGCCTCCCAAACTGATCATTTCAAAATTTTGATTTTTGGTTTTTTCGCGTTTTTGTCCGCTGAAAGCAAAATTTTAAACAAAAGCGCTTTTGCATTATTCGTAAGGCTCTCCGGAGCCTGACACAAAAAATAATAAAAATGATAAAAATTGAAGGAGTAGGCACTAACTGCGTGTCTTTTTAGGAGGCTTTTTAAAAGCGTAGGTGTCGGCGTAGGTGGGTTTTATCAGATCACTGTTAAGTTTAAAATTACCGCGAAGGTTGGTTCTGTTAGTAACAAATGTTTTGGAATATCACCTTGCTAGTTTGGCGGGAAATGACCTTGAAGAGGCCCAAATCAGCGACACCCACTCCCTTAAGGGGTATCTCAGATACCGTATCTGTTCTGAGAGAACCAGACTAGATAGCGACAAACGGTTATTTGCATCTGAATCTTAACTCCATAATGGCAAACTACTTCTGGACTCACAATATTTTCAATGTCACGCGTGACCATGGTGTTTAAATCAAGCGGATAACCTTAGATTCATTATCAACATATATTTTTCACTTGTTAATATGGTAATTCAAATTTGCTACAATCGTATGAAAACAAAATGTAAAAAAAGTAATTTAAAGGCATCAAATGGTGATAAGATAATATAAAAATAAATATTTTTAGCAGCATTCGAAATTGCATATTTTATGCAAATTTCCACAAAATCAGCTCCTTAACTCGTAGACTTTAGACATGAATCTGTACCCAGACTCGATTTCCGGCAACTAGTGACCATTCTTATAAATCGAGCCATATAAGCAAAGTTTCATTATCAACAAACATTTTTCGATAGCTTAACATAATATTCAGCCAATTTGCTATACAATTAAAAAAAACAAAAAACAAATTAAAACGAATTAAAAGGCATTAATGAGGATAAGAAAAACAAAAGTTGCAAAATTTACTGTCACTCGACTATAAAAGTGCAATAATGAGATGAAATTAAACCTTAATTTATATTTGAAACTACCTCATATAAAATTTCAAATGAATTTCTATCGCTCTGTCTAAACATAATTATATGTTTTTTACAAAATTCTCTAGTAAAATGTCTCTTAAATTTGTTGTGAAATATATTTTGTTGTGAAATAATATCTTTCATGCGTAGGCGTCTCATGTAATCATTTTTTTCCAAAGTTTAGACTTCTAGAAATGCTTTATTTAAACCGGAGGCCATACTGTAATGCAATTAAAGTCTTAGAAATTCGTAACGATTCTTTTAATGGTCTTCCGCATGATTTGAGTACTTTTGAAAAAAAATATAAGTATCAATATACAGTAATTTGAAAAAGTACTCAAATTACGTCAAAAAGCTTTCAGTACATAATTGACCCATAGTTGCTAATATTTTCATAAGAAAGTCGACTCTTCCGATTCTTGGGGTACTTACGAGTCTCTATGATTTAAAATTTACGGTTATTTGATATACGGTAAACAATATACGGTATTTGAAAAAGTACTCAAATTACATAAAAACAACTTCGAGGATGATCTTCAAACTTTTTAAGATTTTTTCTCATTCGCGAATAAAATCACGTGACGAAATAATTCAAAATAAGGTTTGGAATATCTTAATGAATCCTTATTTCTTGAAAAATAAGATCACGTGACTTTTTTAGAAGAAACCATTATGTTCAAAACTCTTAAATTAGGTGTTTATTAGCCCACAAACTTTTTTGGCGTAATTTGAGTACTATTTGTGTACTTTAACCAAAACCTTATTTCTCAATTTGAAGGTCACGTGATCTTTTTCGGAAAATTTTTCTTGACTTTGTAGGTTGATCACGTGATCAGGAACCAGCGATCCAAGTTTAACATTATTACATTATATGATTATGGTCCGTCACCAAAAATACACAAAATTAATAAATTTCATGAAATTCGTGGGAAATATGCAGATATTTGAGTCCAGAAACATCGGAAGGTGTTCAAGAACACTCTTGATAAACTTTTAGAACCAAAAAATAAAACTTTGAAAATGTAGCAAATCCCGATATTACCGGTTTTTGTCCAATAACCGGCAAACCGGTCATGGCCGGAAAAAAAAAGAAAAATGTTCACTACTACAAATTCGGTTAAGATTCAGATGCAAAAAACCGTTTGTCGCTATCTAGTTTGGTGGGCCTACCGAAAAAGCGACCTTAGACAGAATTCGAAATTTCTGAAAAATGTTTTTGTCCGAAATTGATTTTATTTTTCTGGAATGAAATCGACAACAAAATTTCGAATGCCACAAAAATTAACTTCGTAACATGTGTAGATCTCGAGTTATAGACCTCCGTCGGTTACTGCCTCTAGGTAGTTTTTTTCTTGGCGGCCATCCTTCTCATGAAGATTACGGGAAAACCAAAGATGATATTGAGAAAAAGTTTTTTGCATTCAACTGCCAACTAAAAAAACTTAATGGAAAATTTTTTATTTTTCCTCGGACTACCGGTTCACCGGTAACCCGAGATTTATTATATAGGCAATTTCAGTATAAAATTTGAAAAAAAATATAAGAATGAACAAACATAAGAAATTTAACTTTCCGGCTGATTTTAAGAAGAAAAAAAAGTGGGCCCATCGAGATTCGAATCTATCAGAAAATTACACTCCGGTTTATTTCCGGTGAACCGGATTTTAAATCAACTTAATAAAATTTCTCCATTGAGCTTTTTTAGTTGGAAGTTGAATGCAAAAAAACGTTTCTCGATATCGTCTATGGTTTTCCCGTAATCGTCATGACTAGGGGTGGTTGTCCTAAAAAAAACTAACTAAGTTTAAGTCTCTTGCTAAGTTAAGTCTCTTCATTTTTCAAAAAATTATCAAATAGAATTTTTATGATTTGAAAAGTGAAAAAAAATCGAAACAAAGAACTATTCTCAAATTTTCATAGAAGTCCGTTCAAGTTTGACTTTACTCCCATTTAGCCTGTGACATATCCTTTTTTCCAACCAAAGTCAATCTTGAAAATGATGGTGATCTTCATAGCGCGTGTTCGAATCCCACTATTGTCGAATTCCACGCCGCTTTATTGGCCGGGGGTTGATCGGCTGATATTACGCATCAATCAACTTTGGCGCTCCCAATATTAAGTACCCTTGCTTATTATTTTACACAAAACAATCACTAAGACAAGACTAGTTGGATTCAAACACGCGCTATAGAGATCACCATCATTTTCAAGATTCACTTTGGTTGCAAAAAAGATTATGATAAAAACGTATTTTTTCACAAAAATTTGACGCAGCTAAAAAATTTATCAAAAAAAGATTTAAAATTTCAAAATTTATTATTTTAGTTTGAAATTTTGGGGGTGCTTTAAGTGAGCAAAATTTGTTCGCCGTGCTTGACCCCAATTCACACCTGTCATTTTTTCCTAAGCCATTTTGATAGGGGAAATTTTATTTTGGTCACTAAAGCGCACGCTTCAAGGACCAATATTTCTCACTCCAATAATTGGTCACTCAAAGCGCGCGCTTTAAGTGACCAAAAATTGTGGTCACTTAAGCGCGCGCTTTAAGTGACCAATTGGTTGGTCACTCGGTAATTTATAACTTTGATTTTGATTTGAACTTTTTTGCTGACTCTAGTTATGACGCATCATTGCTTATAGTTATTAGGCAGGTCCAATCATATTAAGAGAGGTTTGTGGCAGGTTTAACACGATTTTGATTGGAAGCTCTAAAGGTACCAATCAAGCTTTAACTTTAGAGAATTTTTGATTTACCAAATTATCGGATTTTGGTTTAAGTGACCACAATTTTGAATTTTCTAATATGATGCGTCATAAACTAGAGTTCGCAACAAAAGTTTCAATCAAAAACAAAGTTATAAATTACCGAGTGACCACAATTTTAGGGCACTTGAAGCGCGCTTTAAGTGACCAATTTTTTGGTCACTTAAAGGTTACTCGAAATTTTTACTTCGAATTTTAGAAACAACTTGAATATCGTAAGATAGCTAGAAAAAAAATTGTCAATATTTTTTATAGAAACGCTGAATTTCAAAAATGAGATATATCAGAAATAACATGTCTCCTAAATATTTTCATTGACCTGACCGGGTGTTAGAATGACACCAATCTGACCCTGACAGTGGCGTAATTAACCCAAAAACATGTTATCATTAAAATAATTATTTTTTTTCTATTTAAGGTGAAAATGGTAAAATTGTGTATTCTCTTGGAAATAACGAATACTTCACCTTGGAGCAATACAAAGACCAAATCGGGCAACATTTGGACCTGATCCCAGTTGGAACAATTGACAAAGAAAAAACCTCTTCTATTGATTTGACCCTCAATGCATTCAATCCTATAAATCCATCGGAATTAGCCACTGTTTTGATTATCATCAAAGTACTGGATCAGAATGAGCACACGCCGTCATTTTCCAAAAAGGTTAATTTTAGATGAACTTGCACTAATTTAAAATTTCACCACAAATTTTATGTTGTGAGTGCCCTTAAAAAATAAATGAGAGATTTGACCTACTAAGTCAGCAGTATAAAATTTGTCCCTAAAAATCAATTTTCTGATATTCGATCTAAATAAATATTTGAATTTAACCCCAATTTGGGGTCCCCAGAATTAAAATTTTTTAATTTGACTTTTAAATAGGCCTGAAAATTAGAAAATTTCTGAAAAGTATAAAATTTTCAGACTCCCAAAATTTTTCTACCAGGTACAATTGTGAGTGGAAATTTTAAGAATTTTTAATAAAAAATATAATGATCTTCCTAGAATTTTATGAGATTCACGCCCATTCTATTTTATATTCCCCTTTCAAACTTTGCTTAAGATTTGGGCCCTATTACTAAAAAACACACTTCGTTTACTACACAGGGCCCAAATCTTAAGCGAAGTGTGAAAGGGGAATATACAATTCAACCAAGATTCAAGATAAACCAATCAACAGAAAGCCAAATTTGAGCCTAAAATTATAGCTTTTCAATTTAATTCTTATATCTGATTCATCGAATTAAATAAATGCGTTAAATGAGTCTAAAATGAATTTTCTGAAATTTGACTCAAGAAATAAATGTTCTGAAACTTCACTCTAGAAGTAGTTTTCATGAATTGAGACTCTCTAATTAAATTCTCTGAAATGTGTGCACCGTTCGTTTCGAAGAAGGTAAATTTTGTTGCACCAATTTACACCATACTAAATTACGGATCAGACTCAAAATAAATATTTTTTAATTGATTTGAATACTTTTCGGTTAAAATTGGTATGTGATAGTTGTGCTAGGGTTGGTTTGTAAACATTCTGAGCTCATGGCACAACATTGAATATACAAAATAATCCAAAAACATTTTTTTCCATAATTTTATAAGATTTGAAATAATAAAATAAATAAGTTTAACATTAATACATTCAACCATTATTACCGCATTTAGACTAAAAGTTACCAATTCGAAGTTTGTATACGCTCCAAGCATTTTGGGAATAATTCTAATCTTGGAAATAATTCTAAGAACAACATACAAATTTGTTTTATTTAATTAATTATATTGTTTTTAAGTTGCTAATACACTCATTAAAAAATAATTTTAAGCTTTCGTTTGGTGATATATAAATTGATACAATGAACAATAATTTACCGTAATAAAATATAGCCTGAGTTTTCTCGTTTACCGTTCTTTTTTGTATTCCGCAAAAATGAACCAATCAAATAAAGTTATTCCGGATATTGACCAATCACCATCAAGTATTTTTGTGGAATAAAAAAAAATCGCGGTCAACGAGAAAACTCAGGCTGTATAAATCACAATAACTAATCCCTACTTAATTTTGAGCTTTCAAAAGCGGTATTATTCCGACAATAATGAAAAATCCGATGATTACTAAACCAGGAAAATGTGACGAGAGTTATCAATTTCAGAGCTTTTTAGCGCTTAGACGGTAGAAATGAATCCAGAAAGATTGTATTTTCTCTTGACATAATTAAATTTTCCGAGACACTACTAGTGTCACACTAGCCTTTTAAATGAAGTTTCATCTTTTTATCGTTAAGGGGTTTTATAGGCAGTCCATATCTTCTGAACTTAGTACTTTCAACTTACTAGTAATTTCACGATTTTTGATCTCAACGTGGCCAGTTTAATTATATGAATTATGACAATTGTAAAAAAATTTAAAATTTCCAAAACAATATGGAAATTTTTTTTAAGTGTCTAAAATAAGGAATGGTTTTTGCTCTTGTGCGAGAACGGTAAATACTTTGGTCATAGTTTATAATCTCGTTTCCGGAAACATTATAGTTGCCAATCGTTTGATAATATTGGAAATTTGATCCGATGACTTTGAGCTCAAAAACTAAATTTCAAGTTGTGATCCTGGGAGTTAAGACCTGAAATTGAAAATTCGAAAACTACCAGTTTTTTTCAAATCGCCTCGAAAATGTTCAGTTCGTATAAAAATGGATTCGTAAATAAAATGGCAAAAAAATACGATTTTTAGTGGCAAAAATGGCCAAAAACGGCACTTTGCGTTATTTTTGAAGCACTTTAAAGGCGACAATCGTAAAAACAACACAACCAGTTTTTTTGTTTTGCAAATATACATGTTCTGTGATAAAATCAAATTATTTTGATATACTAGTAAGGTGAAGAAAAAAATACGACTTTTAATTTTTTTTTGCTCGCGGTTAACTTACCGGTTGGTCAAACATGTTATGAAAAAAATAAAAATAAATCTTCTAGAGATTACGAACTACCGTTCTTTTAATTTTTATAAGATTGTTATGAAGGAATAAAAAGTTATGAGTCCTTGAAAAAACCTTACCAGCCTATACAACCCCCTTTTAGCAACTCGCGTTTTTATTTAAAATTTGCCACGAAGAAAAGATTTTCATGAAATTTTTAACAAATTCTGCGCAACACTTTTTATGCCAGCAAATTAAGGTATTCATTACTATTTTGAACAATATATGTCATTTTGTGAAATTTTCAATAATCGATGAACTTAGAAAAAACTTATCATATTTATGTGTTATTTAGGAATACAAATTCACCGTTAACGAAATTGTAGAAAGTGGTTCAATTGTTGGAAAAGTCGATATTTCAGATGGAGATGGCCAAGACTCTGTGACTATTTCGATCCGCGATGTCGATATCCGGAATTATTTCAGAGTCACTCAATCGGGCCAGATTTTAACAAACAAAAAATTGGACTTCGAAAAGATTCAGAAGTAAGTTAGAAATTAGTCATGCTTTTAGCGAGGGAGACTAACGCGTCTCTGATTGGCTTTCGGAGATTGGCCCCTTCAACATGACGAATCTTTTGCGTAAAACGTCGGTGCCTTCTGAGTGGATTTTATTATCCAAAAATAAATATTCTAGAATCATAATTTATCAACATTGATAACCCCAAAATAATTTTTGAACTTTGACAATAAAATTTTCTGAAATTTGAGACCAAAATATGTTTTCTGCAGTTCAACCTATATTTTTTTATTTGAACATAAAGTTTTTTTCTGAAATGAGTTTTAAAATTTGACCTTAAAAATATTTTTTTTCGAATTTGGCTCAAAATTAATTTCTCACTTTCAGATTTGAATTTTGGATCATTGGCTCAGACTCGGTTCACTCCACTCTTGCTCATATAATTATCCAGCTAATCGACGCCAACGACAACGCTCCATCCTTATTTATAACCTTCACCAATCCACATGAATCCATCGTAAATGCTGGTAAGTGATCACTGTGAAAATTACAGGGTGAATTTCTCGGGTCGATAGTAAAATGTATACATTTGAGATTTTGAACCGAAATTGTAGCCGTATTAGATTATTTAGATTAGGGCCTCGGTGCTATCTGACAGATCCTGATATGGGCGCTTGATGAAAAACTTTTTACTGGGTACTATATAGTAACTTTGATGGTAAATTAAAGGAATATATATACTTATTAGTATATATATTCCCTTTAATTTACCATCAAAGTTATGTTTTAGAATCTAGGCAACTTTTATAACTTTTGAATTTTCGTATTATTGCTTTTTAACAAAATTTTGAGTTCGAATTCAACTTTTCGAATTCGTCAAATTTTGAGATATTTTTGGAAAAAGTTCCGAAAATTATGAGAAATGTTCCTTATTTTTTGTTAATTTTTTTAAATTATTTGTTTCGAATCAACGAGAAAAACTCTACAAAATGGCCACTTTAACTTTTCGAGTAGGTGACCACATATTTTTTATATGCTCTTTGAAAAATCATATGACATTTTTTGGAGATTTTTGGTCGAAACTATTTGGAAATATTTTGAAAATGTTCCTCATTTCTTGTTCAAAATGTTTCGAACTAATTTTTTTGAAATTATCGGCTTAAAATATTGCGAATGCCACCTTTTATTTTTTTTCAAATATGTCCTCGTTTTCTTTCTTCGCTCTTGGTAATACTCTGAAACATAATTTTTGAAACCAAACTACGGTTCGGCAGAAATCCACCGAAGCCCTCTTTTATCCAGATTCTGAATTCCAGAATTAAAAAAATTTAATTTCAACGAAACTTGCCAAATTGGTATGGCGACCCTTCCACGGTTTAAAATGTATTTCATTCAACTCATGAAATATATAAACAAATTGAATAAATTTTAAACGGTAGATGGGTCGGTTTTAACGGTTCCTAATTAATAATACAAAAAAATTTACCTTAATTAAGACACCTTCGATAGCAAACGCGCGTTTTTTGAGTGTTTTTTTAAAAGTCGATTTATAAAGTAAAAATAATCGATCTGAAGAAACAGATTAAACGAAGTAAGCTCAAAAGTGGCAACTTTCGTTCGAAAAAGCTTTTATTTGAAAATTTTGAAGTGGCAAAAAGTTAACCATCAAAAGAAAAAAATTGGAAAAGTGCAAATCTCTCAAATTGAGGCCCTTAAATTATTATATATTAATTTGCTTAAAACATTTTAAATTTACCGAAATCTGGTTTTATCATATTGTCATTGCATATTTGGACTTTTTTTTGGCGCGAAAGAAATCTTTTTGGATTTCATACATTTTACTATCGACCTTGCTTCTTCGAGTGAGAAATTAAAAATTAGTAAGAAAATGGGTTTTTTCATATATCAAACTTTTGAACTTGACCGGATGTAGATTTATCTTTATCAAAAAGTTACACAGATTTGTGTTCTGACTTTGACAAACCAGTTTTACAATTATTTTGCGGGATGTTAAACAAAATACAGACGAAAAACATCGACCACGTTCGTTTTCAATTATTTTAAGAGCACTTTTGGACATAATTCATCTTAAATTTTGGATAAAAATTATGTCTATCCTCCCGCTTTTTAAAACCTTCATAATTCAGACAAAATAAGACAGGGGTTTTCATTTCTAAGCAATTTCTGGCGATTTTTCAATAAAAATTGTACTGAAAGGAATATTTTTTCACTGGCGAGAATTTAAAAATAATTCTGTGAATGTAAAGCGATAGAAAATTTACCTCACTCTAGAAATTTTCGAAAATTGCGCGATATATCTGATCATTAACGACAACTCCCGGTCAAAATTCTAATTATCAGGATAATTAATTTTCCCCTAACCCTTGGAAGCTCCAAAATTGTTTTATTCGGCAGAGGCTCCTGCACCACTAAAGTGGGGCGACTTTGAGCCTTCATTACGGATTAACTACATTTTATAAAAAGCCGTGAATGATCTTAATTTTGTAAGGATAGTCCAACTTAGCGAGGTAATCAATTAGATTTTAAAATTTTTGTCTAAATCGGCCGAAACTAAGCTGCAAAGATTGGGCTTTGATCACTTACTTCTCATTGAAAACAGGAATATTTTCAAAAATATTTCTTTCAATATTCGCACTCATTAAGACCTTGGCTTTCACAATTTTTTTTGATTTTCAATCTATCTTCCCGTTTTCTCATAAATAGACGATTAGCAGCGCGAGTGATCAAAATAAAGTTATAAAACAACGTTTGTTATAATTTAACCGCTAAGACTTCGAAATATTATCTCGACGTAAGCCAACTTTCTGATCAGTGTTGCCGTAGCTTTCATTTGAACCTAATTTCGAAAAAATCGAAGCATATTTTTTTCCGAATTTTTCTCAAAAATTGAAAAAACGAAAAAATAAAAAGAGTTCCGATGGTAGAAATTTTATTTTTATTTTTTTGAAAGATACTCAAAAGACTTTCCTAAAAACTCAGATCCTCAGATTTTATCTATCGTTTAAACTGTTTGATCAGCACGCATTTTAGAGTTTTTTGAGAGAAATTCTCTAAAAAAGTAAGATGAAATAATTTTTGAATTCCTCGTGGCAAACTCTATGTTGAGTTTGATCAAAAAATTTCCAGGACTTTTTTTTCATCCGATTTCAGCGGATTCAAAATTTTCAGCACCACTAAAGTGGTGCTGAGCTTCCAAGGGTTAACAGAATTAAAATAAATATTTTTTATTTGATAAAAGTGATTTGTTGTCTATTTCTTATATATTTTTACCCTTTATGGTACCAGTTTCCGGGAAACCGGTGTTCAAAAAAGCTTTATTTTGATGCAAATTTTCTGAAAATGTCGGACATTCACGAAATTCTTCAATTTGAACAAAAAACGCTTGAATGCATCACACACTTTGGCGCTAGAGAGCTAAAACTTATTAAATTTGATTTTTGGCCACCTTGTGGTCAAAATAAAGGAAAAGCTATAAGTCTTAAATGTCCTCAGGAATCTTCAGAAAATTTGAGCGAACAAAATATTAATAGCAAATATCAGTAATTTGGCAATTCTGTAAAGTGCCAAAACTGTCACATTTATCGAACATTACAAATTAATTATTTAAAGTGGTTTACCTCCAAGGTAATCGATAAATAAAATTTTATCATGATCGGAATTGCAGAATTCTATTAATTGGTCAAATTCATTATTCTGGGGGTAGAGATAAGGAGATACTTTTAGCATAAAATATTAATGTGTTAAAAAGACCATTTCGGTAAAAGTTCTGAGAAATTGACAAATGGAAAGACGTCTGGTCAACAGTTCATTTCGGTATCAATTATTCAAACAGTTTTGAGATCTCATAACCACCTTAAGAAGGTACTGGTCGCTGGTTTTATAAGGCTTTAGGGGCATATGCTCCAATGAGACTCGGGTGATAAATACGTGCACTGCCCGACAATCATCAGATTTTTTTTTCGAAATTTTCGCGTTTTTTCGTTTTTTTTTTCTAAGTATTTTTTCAAAATGAAGTTCAAAAGTTGTTGCTTATTTAACCTACTTCAAATATCACATTGAGGTAAGCCAACTTTTGATCAGGTTTTTGTTTGACTTTCTTTGGATCTTACTTCGAACAAATCGAGCACTTTTTTTTCGGAAATTTTTTCAGTGACCTTCAAAAATTTATATTTTGAGTTTGGGGTCGAAATTTGAAAAAAACGTTCTAGAGGAGTTTCTATTTGTTCTGTGCTAGTGTTTGCTGGAATTTGAGTGGATTCAAATATAACTAGGAGGGATACGATTTTTGGTGAAAAATCTAAAAAGTCGCAAAACAATCCGGGTAGTTTTCTGCGATTTCTAGAAAACTGAAGTGTTTGTGAAAAGAAACGCTTATAGAGGACCTAGTTTATTAGGCATGACGGGATATGTCATATTTGAGCTGATTTAAAAACCTGGGGGATAGATTTTGGAATTGGTAGAGGGCTTGTATGTTAAGTATTCAGAGTGTATCGGACCAAAAAGTCATTGACTAATGGTTTTGACAAGATTAAGGGTAGATCTACGACATGGCTAATCTTAATTGTCCCATAGTTCCTCTGTTAGGCTGATTTCTCATCCAGAAAAGGCAATTCCAGCGACCAGTATCCCCTTAAAAATGATGTTTGAATATATTTCAAATTCCATTTATTAGTAATACGACAATCGAAAAAGTAAACGTATTTTGTTTTGAATTTTCATTTTGACCGGTAATGCTTCTTCCCTGTGTTTTGACATTCGAACCCTATCAAAAAAATGAAAAAATGCACAAAAAAATTTCGAAAGTTAATCAATATGTTTAATATTTGTAGATCAAACAAAACTCGATTTAAGTATGAAATTTATTTTTTGATAAGTTGGTCAGATTACGGTAAATATCATTTTGAAGCAACTGAACTGGTTTACAACTATAATATCCACAGATTAAAATGTTTTCATAGTCCTGATGAAAAATTATTATTTTCTCCGCCGAAAATTTACCCGCTGTGGCCCAATCCCGACCGCAAATCGTATCTTAAATTTTCTAATTTTTCTCCACCGGATTTTCTGGTAGGAAAAATTAAAGAAATAATATGGAGGCGAAATACGTAATCTGGTTTAGTCTTGATTAGGGTAATTTTATGTGAAAATAGTTCTGCGGGAAAAATTCAAACTTTTCCCACTTCCGATAAAACTCAGCCGAGTGCAGTAATGTGAAAAGTCAGATAATCAACATACAATTATGGAGGTGATATGGCTTAGTTTTTATCACAATTAAAATGGCATAATTCTTTTATCAAATTCTCACATTTATTTAAACATGAGATTCGGTTGAATTTCGGTTTTAAATATTTATTTGCGTTTATTTGTACCACTTCTAAGATAAAACTAACAATAACCTTTTTCGTCAATACGCGTTTGTGTTTTTTCAGAACATCACAGTCAATAAAAAGTGCTAGGCCAGGTTAACCCGAAGAATTCAAGGGGAGTTTATAAGATTTTTGAAAAAAAAACTCTATATAAAAATATCATTAACTCCCGTAGTGGCCGACAATCTCTGGAGACCCGTAGTGGTTTTTGCACCATAATGGTGCAGCGCTTAAATTGAGCATTATACGAACATTCATTATCACATATATTTTTCAATGATAATGATATTATCAAAGTTAAGTTAATAAAAGTCATCAATTTGAAGAAGAAATTAAAAATTCTCTATTTTGCCGATTCTCAGACCAGTGCATAAATAACACGAATTTGGGTTAATTTGACATTTTCAAATATTAAACTGCCAAATTTGGGTATGCAGCTGCAAAAAAAATGGAATGTTTTATCACCATTCTCATGTAAAATGAGTCTTAAATTTTTTTGGATAATTATTTTCGTGATTTCTTGTCTCCTTTTTTCGCCTACGCATCTTCTGTAATCAGTATTACGGAAGTTATGACTTCTAGAATGATCTATTTAACCGGAGGCATACTGTAATGCAATAAAAGTCTTAAAAATTCGTTACGATTCTTTTAAGGGTCTTCCACGTGATTTGAGTATTTGAAAAAACATAGTACAGTAATTTGAAAAAGTACTCAAATTACGTCAAAAAATTCCAGGGTCAACTTCAAGTGTTTTAAGACATTTTTTCTCATTACATCAAAGTCGAATAAAATCACGTGACGAAATAATCAAAAATAAGGTTTGAAATATGTCATAGATAAATCTCTATTTCTCGAAAAATAAGATCACGTGACGTGTTGGAAGATATAATTATGTCAAAATCTTGAATTGATGTATATTGGCCAAAAAATTTTCCGGCGTATTTGATCACTATTTGTTTACTTTCATCAAAACTTTTCGTAA
This sequence comes from Oikopleura vanhoeffeni, assembly GCA_004367855.1. Classification (NCBI taxonomy): domain Eukaryota; kingdom Metazoa; phylum Chordata; class Appendicularia; order Copelata; family Oikopleuridae; genus Oikopleura; species Oikopleura vanhoeffeni. The sequence continues at coordinate 371,597 of SCLH01000212.1, forward strand.
TTTGAAGGTCACGTGATCATTTTAGGTCTTTGTGTAATGGGAAAAAGTCTTAAAACTTCTAAAGAACACTACTTCTATCTTTCAAAAATTGAATTAAGTAATTTTTGAAAAAAAACAGTACTATTTTGGTCAACCTTATTCCTTGAATATACGGTCACGTGATCATTTTGGGGCTATGGTGTATGAAAAGTCTTAGAATTTTTTTTGGTCCCGCTCAAAGGCTTTCTTGATGATTTAAATTTTTTTGCAAAAATAAGTACTGTAATACAGTAAAATTTTCGAAAAAAAAAACGCACAAACGTCAATTATTCAAATAGTCGATAATCATTTTGTAATTTTCATTAATACATGATTAAGGACCTAATTGCGATTAAAGGCCCTTGCACCATTAATGGTCCAAAAGACACTACGGGAGTTAAGATAATGAGTTTAAGATAATGAGAATCTCATTATGAGATAACTTTATTTTTTATGGATTATGAAATATTTAAATACAATTTAGCAAACATAATTTGTTTATTACTTATTAATTTAATTTTTATCAGAATGAAATAAGATGCAGTATCAATAATAATAGAAAAGCAAATTTCACATCAAAAACAATAATAAATAATTTTTTTAACGTTTACTAACTTGAAATTCTCTGTTTGATTTTACAAAGGGTCTAAAAAATCTGGTAGAAAGTTAAATACACTAGTGAGTCATACACTAGTAGTGACCAGTGCTCATTGTCAACACACCACTAACTTTTAACTTTCTAAAAACTTTGTTAAGTAACTTTGTTAAGTAACTTGGAAAATGTTAAATTACAAAAGTTACAGGCCTTCAGTTTTTAAAACTTTAAGTTCCCGGAAAACCGATTATTTTGGTCGAATTTGGCCTTATTGTTGGCCGAATTAGTCGGGACAAAATTTTAAAGCAAAATTTATTTGCATACTACATAAATCAAATAGTTTGAAACGCCTAGAGCTCAGTCGTGGCTCTGATTGGTCAAATGGCTGAAATTCATAGCTTTGAAGCTGGCTCATTGGCCCATACGATGTCCCTCGAGTTAGGCGTTTCAAACTATTTGAATCATGTAGTACATTACCCTCTTAACTCGTACAGTCAGTTTAACTCGTAGAGTCACTTTCAGCCAACTAGTTGCCAGAATCCGTTTTTTCGTTATTATTTAACTTTAATTCTTCTGATATTTTTTAAGGTGACTGTACGAGTTAAAGTCAATCACTTTTTTTATGCCGTGAATAGTGATTTTTTATCCCATAATTACCTCAAAATAATAAATCAAAAGTAGCTTATTGCCGTTAATTATTCAATCTTTTTATGGAGTAATATGTCCTTTTTTATTGAGATTCTCATGAATAAAGCCATAAAGTAATAGGTTTAACCTATAATATATTATAATATAAATCCTAGAAATATTAATGTTGATGGCACCTCCAGAGAAATGTACTTTGCGTCTTCTCGCTCGAATTAAAAATTTATTCGATGCGGTCTGAAGCAGAAAGTCATAAATCGTGATTTTTAATTTCTCAACGGTGCCCTTAAGGTGAAGGCATTCTTAGGCCGTTTTTACACTGATTTGAAACACTAAGACATTCTACGACATCCAAACTGCATAATTGATGGGCCAAAAAAAAGAGTATAAAACAGATTTAGTTTTGGTTTTTTCCTTTTTGTGACGATTAGCACCTAATGAAGCAGTAACATCGGACTAAAGCTTATCATTTCAGCTTCGGTAATTTGCAAAATTATTGTGCCAGTTCGAGCATTTTTAGCCTTGGATTACTTACAGATTTCTTTCAATTTGTAAAATTTACATCTGAAAATTATAGCACGAAAAATCTAAACCTATTCTCCTTGAAATTTAGCTCCCCACTTTTTCTGAAATTTGACTTCTCAAAATAAATCGTAATTCAACCATTTTTTTCTGACTTTTTACCCTCACAATTTCGTCGCAGAAAATCAACTTCTATTTTCTTCGAATTCCAGCTCTTTATTTTTTTTTCTGAAATTTGACCAAATCGAAATTTTTTTGGATTTTTTTGTTTCAAAAATAATTTTTCGAAATTTAGTCCTTTTTTTTTATGTTTGACGGTCAAACTTTGACCCTCACAATTTTTTCGCGGAAAATCGGGCCCTATTTTCTTTGAATTCTCTCTATCTTTCTTACAAATCATTTTTGGAAATTCAGCCATACTTTTTTTTTGACTTTTCATCCTCACACTTTTTTTGAAATTAAATTAATTTTTTTTACTGCATCTTAATAAAAATTGAGCAATAAATAACAGTCAATCGAAAATAAGTTTATTATCAGGTTGGATCGATGAAAATGCTCCAAGTGATCAGCATGTGGCTTATATTGGTGCTGAAGACGCTGATAGCCGCAAAAATGGGCAGACGTCCATCAGACTCATAAATGAAAAGGACATTTTTCAACTTGATAGTGGAATTTTGAAAACTCTGGCTGCGCTCGATCGCGAAGAAATTGGCCAGTACAATATCGAGGTCCAGGCATGCGATAATGGAATTGAACAACAGTGAGTCAATTAAAAAATTTGATTTTTAAATTATTTATTCGGAATTTCGAGTGATATCGTTTTTTTCAAATGAAGTTTTTTGGTGTTAAATTTTCATGAATTTTTTTTTAATTTTCATCAACTTATTGTTATTTTTGAAAAATAGTCCAAAAAACTTTGTTATCAGAATCGACCATTAAATTTGAAATCGAACTCCACTATTATAAAAACAATGAATAGTGTGTTTAATCCGCTTCACCACCGCAGTACCCAGAGTACCATCAGAGTTAATCTTTTCTGAAAAAATCGAGAGGTTTAGCTTGAAAAGGTCCTTGACTCGCGGAACATAGTGAGAAAATAAACAGTCTAAACAAATGAAAACCTCCTAATGGGCTCTGGCCTATGCTTAATGTATACTTAATACGAGTGTTCGGTTTATCTTAACTTTTTTCACATTTGGCCACATTCTACTTAGCTTTACGAGCTTTAAAACAAGTAAATTATGAAAGTTTTCTGTTTGCAAAAAAAAAATTTAAAGTAGTTTTGAAAGAGTTGTTTTTAATTTCATTCATTTGCGTTGAGTGGAGGGGGTAGACCCAATTGCGGCAGCTATTTTTTGAGACGACAGCATTTTACACTACGCGCGGCAATGGAGTACTAAATTCTAGGCATTTTGATGATTTACTCCATAGAAAACATATATCCCTTTATCACCTTTTGATTAATCTAAGAGATGTGGGCTGAAAAGGAGAGAAAGCGGCCTCATGAGTGGCTAGAAGGGGTCTTAGGAGTGTTAGGATTGGCTCCCTCAACCCACATCTCTTAGATTAATCAAAAGGTGATATAGGGATATGTTAAACTTTTTATAAAATTGCAAAACTTTTCATATAATGACGTCATTTCCAAATCCTGCGCGTTTTCAATTTTTTAACGACAAACTTTATTTTTGTCCCCATATCGCCGAAAATGTCTGATATCGCCGAAAATGCCCAATATCGCCGAATTTTTTTGCCAAAAATCTTTCGGCGATATTGGGCCTCCCCTAGGGTGTTACAGCAAATAAGCCATTTGAGTTATGTGATAGTTTACGGTGGTCGACAATTTGCTGTAACACCCTAGCCCCCCCCTACAGGAATTTTCCGTGAAAAGTAAGAATTTTATAAGTTTATTGAAATTTGACAGCACTTATTTTTAACAATTTCATCCTGCTTGTCCCAAAAAAACATAAAAAAGACATTTTGGCAGCTATTTCTTCCCTGTGCCGAAAATTAAATTACGAAAATCAAAATGTCAAATTTGTTGTAGACAAAAATTGGGTAAAAAGGTGGAGATGGCACCTGGAGGTCTTTCTAACCTGAAATGCGGTTTAAACCACCTTATTAGGGGACACATTCTATTTTTGACACTTTTATAACACAAATTATCATATCACGAAATAAGCCCTTAATTATGTAAAAACATGCTGGACAATCAGGTTCTTACCTATTTGTTTAAAAAATTATGTCGATGCCGATGCCCGAGTCCAAAGTTTTTTGTATTTTATCGAGATCTTTTTCTACAAACCATGAATGAGTCATATGTTGTTATAGTCATTTAGAATGACTCTTGCTGTACGTATGTGAGATTGTAAATTGGAATAAACTGTTTTGGTATAGGAAATCTCGATAACATCAACAAAATTTTAACCCCCCCGCCCAATAACTCATATGTTGTTCAACTTAATTAGTTGTCAATTATGAAGCATTCCACCACTTAGTTTTTTTACCAGTTTAGGATTCTATGATAATCGAAAACATCTTTTGTGATAAAAATTCTTGCATCGCTTGCTCCATGTTTCTTTGGAAAAATCAGCGTGAAATAAACCTACGAATTAGCTTATTTCATAAGAGCTAATTTTCAGATAATTTTCGATGACATAAATGGTTGAAAATGTAAAATCCCATTTCGGTAAAACCTAATCAATATTTTAATTTGATCGTCCTAAAATAATAATTTATCCCTCAAGCCTTTAAAAAATTAATAGTTTCTGAAGTTCAAATCTCCAGGAAAAATAGATAGTTTGCATAAGTTAATTGGTACTTCGATAGAACATCCGAAAGAGTTTCTTTAACATTCTGACCACCCCTTAAAGTATTTGTTTTAGACTAATCTAATTTTAAGGTGTACTGTTCGCCGAGTTACTGTATTTGTCCGCGATTTGAATGACAATACGCCGATATGTAAAAAAGATACGTTTTATGCGTCAATTTCGGAATCCATCCAAATTGGTAAGTTCAAAACTCAACCAAATGTTATTCAGTTCCTTTTACCCGAGCTTTTGAAGTCAATATAACATGGCACAATCATTGGCACTTATATTTTTCTCTGTAGATCCTGAAGAAATATAAATCATGCGATTCTTTAGGTCTTTGAGGTCAAAGTTGAACGTAACGGGCAAGTATAATTATAGATATACTTATTGGAAATTTTCTGAAGATCATAATTGAATAAAGGATTGGAAAGTTTCTAAAATCACAAAATTTCAGTCGGAAAATGTAAAAAAATTCTAGTTCTCAAAATACTAGACAATTGATAAAATTACAAAAATATAATTCGTTCAGAAATGATAAAAAAAAAATAATCGATCAAAATTCAAAAAATAACAAATTTTGACCATTATAAAAAAATATCATTTTTAAAATTAATATTTTTGTTATTTAATAAATGTTTCGTTATTTTGAGAACTAAAATTTACTTCTTCAATTTTCCGTCTCAAATTCTGTAATTTTGAAAAGTTTTTAATCATTTATCAAATTTTCATTTTCAGAAAAATTTCCAACTGGTATATCTTTGTTATTTTCTTAATTTTTATTATGTTTCGAATTTTGAGGTTTAGGAAAAATTTAGCATCTTTCAAATTTACCAAATGTTCAAATATTCAAAACAGCATATTAGCAAAAAAAAGTTTTACGTCACAATTTCGGAATTGGTAAGTTCAAATCTCCCCTAATACCCCAAGGTTGAAAAAACATTCGGGCCAGCAATTTAGAAAAATTTATTATTTCTAAAAAATAATTCTCTCAATTATTCTTCCTAATTTACAATCTTGTATAAAATTGATGATTTATATTAGAATGACGTTCTATTTAATGTTTCATGTCCATGGAACGGGCCGTGAGTTTCGTTAGATATCCAAAAACAACTGATAATACGGAGTGCGTCCTTTACCAATTGTTTTAGGTGCGAGTGAAACTAAAAGAGTGGTTAAGGGAGATTTTTTGTAATTTGTGAAATTTAAGCAATTTTTCCATTTCAACCTTGGGAAGATCACGATGAAAATAATTTCTGTATTTACATTCTACTGATAAGAATCCCATTAAGGGGGTGGCATAAGTCCAGCAGATTGGTACATTTTTTCAGAGCAAATTTGAAAGAAAAAAAATTTGGAAATTTATTTTTTTTATTTTTATCTTCAATAAGAGACTTCGCTCTTATCTTGAGAGTTCAAAAAACCACCAATGAAAAATTTTGGACTTGATTTGGGGAAAATTTTCATAATTTTTCTAAAAAAGTCAATAAAAAATGAAAAATAAAAATTTTATGATTTTTCAAACAGTGGTCAGAAAATATGTAGGAATCCATGAAAAAAGTTAAAGTGGCAGATTTCAGTTATCAAACCAGAAAAAATTTTGGACAAAAAATGCGGAAAATTTGATTTTTTTTTCAAATTTTTCCGATTTCAAAGATGAAAACTTTAGCTCAAATCTTTCCTAAAATTGATAAAAAATTATTTTAATGAGCTGGATCATATATCGATAATGATCTCAACTGCGCCTTTCTGTTCACGCCTACCTGTAGTGTAGGTAGTGACTTTCTGAATGGCGCTCTGAATGGCTGGCCAGGCGTCACAGGTAGGCGTGGACAGAAAGGCGCAGTAGGGATCATTTTCGATATTCTGGTTGAGCTAACGATAATAAGCACAAAAAATTAAATTAATTACTTTCGTGAGTTATATTGACTTCAATCTTCTTGGTTTATGCCACCCCCTTAAGGCTGTTATGAATCCTGTTAATATCTGTGACTATCTTAAAAAATCACATTTTGTGATATTTAAATCGACTTTTAATTTCGCAAGAACTGAGGCCGGATTTGCGAAATTGCTTTTCGAACCAAAAATTAGTTTCTGCGTTAAAAAACTTTTTTGATTTCTTCATTCTTGATAATGACTATACAATAAATGTCGAAACGTCGAAAAAAAAACAATTTTTGAATTGACCTCAAATATATTACAATGTCTCAAAAAACAACAAAAAATCGACTTTTACACATGATATTTTTTTCTGAGCATCTGCTTTGACAACATGTATACCCATTTACGATACTGATCAAGGTGACCAGATATCGGTGATGATTATTCATAAATTATTTTTTGAGTAACTTGTGATTTTTTTGCAAAAATAAGTACCCTAAGCACTGCTTATTCCAAAGAATTTTTTTCGAATCATTTTTTTTCGGCATATTACTTCCCATTTATACGGTCACGTGATATTTTTCTATAATCGAACGAAAATATCGAAATAAAAAAATAAAGTACTGTTATTCCTGAAAAAACGCACAAACACAGATTGGGGAGAGATTTTATCGGCACTTTGCTCGGCATGTTGATCATCTATGTTATAGATTCTATGATAAGAGTCAAAAAAATTTCAAAGGCCATACAGTTCAACAGAACCGTACAGGTGGCCAATAGTAAAAAATGGGAAACGTGAGCAAAAATAAAAACTTTTTAGGAGCCAATGTGATCCAAATCGAGGTCTCAGACAGTGACTCCGAGCTGTTTGAAAAATTTGGTCTCCTCGATTATGCACTCGAACCCGCTGGAGTTTTCACCATCGATGCAAAAACTGGTGTGGTTATTTTGGCTGAAGAACTAGATTACGAAACCAAAAAATCGTACGATTTGGTTACTCTAGTCAAGGATGGTGGTGGATTGGAAACCAGATGCCACCTGGTGGTCGAAGTAGAGGGTCAGTTTAATGTTTAGTTCATTAGACTTCCTTCAGCTGTTTTTCGAAAAAATTTATATATTTTCAAATTTTGAGCACTATAAAATTTTTCATGATTTTATCGCTTTTTGACGTTTTAGTTTTCTGGATTTTGATTTGTTCCTTTTTCAAACTTTGACTCAAAAAACTTATGCTGGAAATTTTTTTGTTCGAATATTTTTTAAAACTATCTAAGAAAACTAAGAAAAAAAATTCAGAAGTTATTTTTTTCTGCACAATCATTTTTATCACCGAAAAAACTTCATTTTTTATTTGTTGTCCAAACTCAATGCAATTAATTGAGGTACCACTAAAATCTCTTATTTGCTAAAATGATATTCAATTTCACAATTTTGTTCATTTTTCCTGTTTTTAATAACGAAAAAAAACAAATTTTATCGCTAGAAATATGTTAAGGTAACTTTTTTTAAAAAAAAAGTTACCTAAGGGAATTTTGACAGATACCGATATGGGCTCTTGATGAAAAACTTTTCACTGGATTGATATATTCTTCCCAATATACCCTCAAAGTGATGATTTATAATCCAGGCAACTTTTGTAACTAGCAAATTTTTGCATTATGGCTTTTTAAGAAAATTTTGAGTTCGAATTTAACTTTTCGAATTCGAGAAATTTTCGATAAAAATTCCAAACATATCGAAAAAATGTCTTAGTTTACGTTCAAATTTTTTTTTAATATTTGTTTTCAATCAAAGAAAAAACTCTACAAAATGGCTACTTCAACTTTTTAACTATGTGATCACATATTTTTTATGCTCTTTGAAAAACCAAATGACATGGTTCAGGGATTTTTGGTCAAAAATAATTAGAAATATTTTGAAAATTTTCCTCATTTCTTGCTCAAAAATTTTGAAACTTATTATTCTGAAATCACTCAATGCAAAAATGAAGAATACCATTTTTTACTTTATTCAAATATGTCCTCTTTTTGTTTCTTCGCTCTGGTTTATACTCTCAACTTTAATTTTTGCACCGAATTACAGTTTGGGAGAAATCGGTTGAAGCTCTCGTTTATCAAAAAAAAATATTTCATCTCAAACTGCCAAATTGTTAAGTCGACTCGACTATCAAATTCAATTTTTTACATTCATCTCATGAAAAAAATTTATTTACGATGTGCCAAAATTACGTTTTTTCCAATTTTTTTGGTATTTCAAAATTTTCGAATTTGACAAAGAAATTGTATGAAACCATTAAAAAAAATTGAATTTTGTTGTCGAGTCCGTTTTTTCGGTTTCTTATCAACACAAATAAAAAAAATATTTTACCTTAATTTTGACGCCTACAACCGAAACCGTTTTTTGAGTGTTTTTTCAAAAGACGATTTTCAAAGTAAAAATAATCGATTTGAAAAAATTCAGACAAAGTGAGCTCAGAAGTGACAACTTACGTTCGAAACAGTTTTAATCCTGAAATTCTAAAGTGGGAAAAAGTTTCCCATCAAGCGAAAAAAAAATTAAAAGTGCAAATCTGTCAAAATGCACCGAGGCCCTTAAGGGGGTTCTATAGGTGGGCTTTATTTTCGGATCTAGCATAGGCAGAGACTTTATTTTTTTATTTTTGAATTCTGCGTGGCTTGTTTAACTGATATTATAATAAGAGAAATTAAAAATTGGAATTTTTTTTCTGAATTATTTCGAAATTTTCTTAAGTATTGCAAAATGACAAAAATATTTTGATCTCTAGCGCTAGAACTATAAATATTTCGAACATAGTTTATAATATCAATTCCAGAAAAGTGATGCTTACGATTCGTTTGATGCCATTCAAAACGCAATAGGATAACATTGAGATTTAAAATAATTTTTCAATTGTCCTCCTGGGAGTTAAAAACTGACATTGAAAATTCGAGCGCAGTCATTCTTCCAAATTGTCAGGATAATCTGTGATACATGTTGAAATAGTTTTGTAAATCACTTGTAAAAAAAATATCACTGTCCGTGGCAAAAATAGCAAAAAATGGGCCTTTCCGCATAATCGAGACCTTTTGAGGATAAAAATCGAAAAACGCGTGCAGTCATTTTTTTGCTATGCTATTTCACAACTTATGTGTAGAGTATGAATATTTTCTGAAATGGACGAAAACAAAATATATAAGCTTTTAAAAAAAATTATTGCTCCCGGTTAACTCATTTACCGGTTGGTTGTAAATTCGATCTTGAAAATTTTAAGCAAAAGTTGTTCAGGAGATTATGAACTATCATCCCAGAGTTTTTAATGGTATTATTATGTAGCATAAAAAGTTATGAGACCTCGGAAAAAAAGTCTGGCTGGCCTATAGAACCCCCCTTAAGCTATATATATTCCGAATCAGCATGAAAAATTACATGGAAAACTTAATTAAAATAAACGATCATGATTGGTTTGAATTTAAATCTATCAGAATCAAGCTAAGACTTAAAAAAACGAAAAATTAAAGACAAAATTCCTTTTTGGATGTTACGTCTTTTACAGTTTTTGATTTTGTCAAAAATTTGTCATTGGAAATTTGTTTTCCTGATCTCGGACACACTATCATTTAGTTAAAATAAAATTTAGATGCAAACGAAGCAGCTCCAGTTTTCCAACAACCAACTGAAGATGATTTAGAACTTTTGGTCAATGCAGACGATCCAGAAGGAAGTTATTTGATGACTGTCGAAGCCATTGACCCTGATTACAACCCAGAAAATTCAAACGGCGAAAAAATAAAATTTGAAATTACTGGGAAAGGAATAATTCGAATTGATGAAAAAACTGGTCAAATTTATTTGAATGTCTCGGCTGCTGATGTTTTGGATGAGGAGAAAACTTTTAGAGTTATTATTTCGGTAAATTGAATATTTTTATGAATTTGATTTGGGAAATCGATTTTATTCGTTTTTTCATAAATTTGAATATTTTTTGAAAACTACTACTAGTATTTTTTCTATTCATTTTATCAAATCAAATACAGAATCTCTCCCAATCAAAGTGCCTCTATATATGTAGTAATATATATATATCCCTTTATCACCTTTTGGTAAGAATGCGTAGCCACAACGTTAAAATCAAACGTTAAAAGGAGTAGTGGCTACGCATTCTAACCAAAAAGTGATAAAGGGATATGTAGTAAAATACAGTATATATGTAGTAAAATATATATGTAGTAAAATATGTATATATATATGTATATATAAAATATGTATATATATAATATGTAAAATATGTATGTAAAATATGTAGTAAAATATATATGTAGTAAATATAATTATATTTAAAATATAATGTCCACACTGTTTACATTTCGGTTTTCGAAAACGACTCAGCCGATAGAATTCTTAGATAGCAGCTATCTGATAGCTTCATTTTTGTTGTTAAAGCAATCAGATTCATTTTAAGAGGTAGCGCTCGTAAAAATGTACCTTTGCACTCGACTTTATCAGAATACAAAACTGCTTCGAAACTTTTGAGAATAACCATTTGGTAGATCTATCTTTAATCTACAAAAATAATTAACCAGAATAATTTTTGGCCGACCTTGGTGACCACCATGCAGCGAATTCTAGAATACCTAATCAAAATTTCAACATCTATCTCCTCCTAGAGCTCGCATACGATTTCACTCAAACTTGGCATGAACCACGAAAACACTTATGGTTGAAATTTGATGAATTGGATTTTTGAATTTCCGACTAGTTTTTTCTAGAACTGCGAAAAACCGCCTTATGTTAAGGTTTTTGCTATTTAAAAAATTTATCTCCTCCTAGGTTACATTTTATAATGCAGTATAAATTTGGGAAAAGATGGAGAAATATGTTTTTGTTATTTTGATGAAGCAGAATTTTGAAATGTTTTGTTCAATTCTAGAAATTTTTATTTTAGTAAATCAGAAGTAAAAACTCGAAAATAAAAGTCGTCGGATTTAGTCAAAAGTATCATCAAATTAAAGCTTTTGAGTTTTTCAGTTCAAAAAATTAAAATTTCGAACTTTTTTTTGACATTTTTTTTTGTTCTTTTCAATAAGTTTATGCTTTCTGAGTATTCCCTAGCAATTTCTTGCTATTTTCACACCCCAAAGTACCCTTAAAAGAGTACGATCGCTACTCCTTAAGTTTTTGAAAAAAATCAAAAAAATGGGTCGTAATTTTGAGCCGTCTAATAGCTGAATCGAATAAATCGTTTTCGAAAGCCGAAATATTAACGGTTCTACTAGAGATGCACTTTGGTTAAAAAAAGATATTCAGCAGAAAAATTTCTCCACTAGTTTTCAGAAAATGATATTTTTCAAATTCTCATAACGCTAAAAATGAATATTGACATGAAAACTCACATGCAGAAATCAAAGTTCACTGTGACTATAAATCCCCCTTTTTATCCGCCGCAAAACTCCTCCGCCGGATATAAGGACTAATTGAACACGATTGTCATAACAATCTAATCCCCGTGCTTCAAGATAACGCGAAAATCAGGAAGTTTAGAACAAGTAATAGAATCAGTAATAATCACAAAAAAATTTTTAATTTGTTTCATCTTTCAGCGCCTTTAAATTTGATAAAGATGTTTCTGTCCCCGTTGCGCTTTGCTAGGCAAGATGAAACAAAACTTCTAGCGAAAAAGTATTATCTAAACTATGCTTTAATGACGTTATTTTTAAAGGATTTGATTGATTGCGATTTGGGGACCGAGATTATAAGGGGGGAATATAGATATTTTGACACTAATTTCATCGCGATTGTTGAAAAACGAAAATGATTTTTGAACCTTGTAATCTTTTTCACGGCTCGCAAATATTATCGGAAATGTATTATTCATTTCTTGTCCAAGAATTGCTTATACAATCCACGCAGAGGGTCCTGCTTCTAGCGTAGAAGAATTGCGCGTCTGTGATTGGCTTTCAGAGATTTCGGTACCTCTGAGTAGATTGTAATTCATTGAATATTCAAACGTCAAAAATAATCTTTTTTTATTTTGAACAACAAAAAATATAAGATTTTGAAGGTTGGGCCACATATTATATTTGTAAGCCAATTGGCTAGCTTAACTGCAATCTGATCAGACCAACTCTCAACAGAATACTACAATCTTTAAAAATCCATGTGACACGGTCTGGAGTTGACAAATGGACTTTTAATGCATACTTTATCACGGAAATTACAGCGTGAGTCTTTTCGATTTCTCCTCTTTTTTACCCAGACGGCTAGACAGCCAAAATATTAAGCAAAGTATAGGCAATTTTGGCTGTCTAACCGTCTGGGTAAAAAAGAGGAGAAATCGAAATAACTCACGCTGTAGTTTCAAAATTTTTCGAGATAATCTGAAGTTTTTTGGCAGAAATAAGTTCTGTAATACAAAACAAAACACGTATCGGCAATGTAGTACATTTTTAGTTGAGTCGGCTATGATGCGGTTATGTTTAAAGGTAAAAAAACAGGTTCTAAGATGATATGGCTTCGCAGAACCATTCAGACGTATTAATTATTGAGACAATCGTTCATGATTTATAATTAGTTTTTTCAAAAGTTCAAATCTGAAAGTTAATTTTGCTGGCAAAATTTTCAAATCTTTGATTCTGCGCACCAGCATCTCTGAGTATTCTAACGTGATACTCTCGATCAAGTTTTTTGTATATTTTTGTCAAATCATCTATTTCAATTTTGCACTTTGCAGCAAAGTCTTTGCTCTTGCAAAAAGTTTTAAAAAATGACAATTTTTTCTCGAAACTATTTATTTAACATTTGTTCACTTTTTGCATTCATTGCAATACTTTAAGCCGCATTTAACCTGAATTATTCTAAAACTATTTATTTTACTAGGCTAGCGATACGGGAACTCCCATTTTGAAATCTTCGCTGAGGATTACGGTGGCGATAAGACAAGGAGTCATTTCCGGATTGGTGCAAGATCGCAGAAGTATTAAAGGTGGTGCAACACTGGCCCTCATTGCTATTTTAGCCGCTTTAACTGCATTATTGGTCTTGATTCTCATTGCAGTTGTATTTATTTGTCGCCATAAGAAGGTAAATGGTTATTTCAAAATAAATTATAATTATCTGGAAAAAAAATCATCAACCCTTGGAGGCTCCAAACTAAAATCTTCGCTGGAGGCTCTTAAACCGATTTTTAGGCTCGACTTAGAACACTTATACTCTGATAACTACATATCCGATAAGTCTCTAGTTTGATTCATTGACAAGCAAAAAGTCCGAAAATTTTTAATATTTAAATAGAATTTCAAAATATTAAGATTCATTTGTTGAAAATTCCCGTAGGAAAACATCTGAGAGAATTTTTAAGCAGATCGGTTTATTTGTCAAAATCGTTTGAAATCCAAAACTCTTACAGTAAAGGGTACAAGTAGCTTCTCGATTCACTAAAACCTATAAGAACTTGTGTTCAAAAATAGAACACAGTTTATCTACTTTATCTACTCGGAAAATTACTTGAATTTTTCGGTCCATGAAAACTACTTTGTTTTAAACGTTTCGCATATCACTCGACTAAATACATTAATGGATATTTGCCAAATTTCAGACGTGGTCAATGGGGGTTCTGTAAGACCCCTTGTCGCATCAATCTAAAATTAATAGAATTTATACATTTTCGGCCCAACTGAGGAGGACAGTTAATTTGAACAAATTCGATCTCTTTGTCAAATTAAATATTTAAAAAGATGCATGGTTTACTATGGTGACCCCGGATAGTTCTCTTTAAGAATTAATGAAGATATACCGTATATAATATATGAAGATATATACGAAAACCAATAAATAATTGAAGACAGGTTATAGAATTAATACCACGCAAACGTTTTGGCATTCAATCGAACATAGTAACAAGTAGTCGTCTTGAGGCTAAGCTTTTTATGACACAAACATTTGATGAGATCGGTACTAGTACGATATTTTTAAAATTGTGGGACATAATATAACTTTTCAACCTTCGTGTCACTGCAAAGCTTTTTTTTATTTTTATCGGTAATTTTCGATGGTTTTTGTCGAAAAACGGTTAAGAAAAAACTGGCTCTTTAGCGCAATAGCCAGAGAAAAGTTGTATTATGACCCAGAATATTAGAAATATAGTATGTACCAGGTACATTGTTCCTATTCCAACTTATCTCAAAATCCGTTCCTAGGTATATAAAAAGAGACACAATAAATCAAAATGTCAAAAATATATGTTTTTATACTGTATAAACTTACCGGTTTCAAAGCAAAAATGAAATAAGTCATTGAAAAAATGAAACATTTCGTGATAACGATTTTTTTCGGTGAATTCCGCCTAAGCACTTTTAGAAGCTAAATAAAGGCATTTAAAAAATAAAAAAGACGATCTAAAACTTTTGGTCTCAAATCAACGATTGCATAATAATTATGCTTTCTAAACCTTTTTCTATCTATGTATTTTCTCAATTGTAACAATTTTCACCTTTAGATGCCAAATCGATATACTTGCGGGAATATAACAACTGGCACTCACGGTGGGCACTCCCCCAGCACCTCAACCACTAAGCAGCATAACCCGGATGGTGTTAAAATCCATGATGATGTCTCAATCCTCTACGACTCAATTTTAACCCCCAGAAGTTCAATTGTCCCAGAAAAACTGAATAGAATTGACTTTTCGGGGAAGTTTTTGCAGACGACACCGCTCAATTTGATTTGTGCAAGACATCGACAAGAGCAAATGCAAAATTGTAGGCATTCGACGTCCGATTCGGACCATGCAGATTCGGGAAAGGGAGAATCGGACCAAGATGTTGGGCATAATAACCAAATGGGCCCACGATGTAATAGGCAATGTTTGAGATATGGTTAGTTTTTTTCAATTTTTACTTTATCCGGAGAAATTTCAATAATAATTTCCTGCATTTTTATAAGTTTTGCTAGTTGATTTCAAATGTTTAAATGTCTGACGTTAAATAGTGCTAAGGCACCAGGCAAAATCAGCTGCTTATTTTGATCAACGATCATTCCTTAATTCATCATCTGGCTTGATTATCGACTCGGGAGAGCAAAATGTTTTAGTGAAACCGTAACCAGGCTGGCCGCGAACTTTGATTTAAGAAGAACCAGCGTCGACAAAACTTTGTTTACTTATTTCATTACCGATAATCAAAAGCTTTCTTTCAAAAGACTGGTTCGGACAAGACCGTAGTTTCATCATTCGATAATAATTAAGTCAGTTTTAGAATTATACACATAATTCTCGAATATTTGAAATATATTTACTAAATGACAGTATTTGTGCTGTTTAAGATAACCACTAATTTTAAGAATAAAACGGTAAAAAATAACACATAAGATTGCAAAGTGAATAAATGCTTAATGAACTTATTTATTTGTGTACTTATGTTAATTAAGTCGCCTCAGTAAGGAGCCTAATAAATAAAAACTTTAAAAGAATATTAAAAAAGTTGAGTTTAAAAATCGATATCGTATGAGACGCAAAGTGACCGGGCGATTTTAGCGTCTCACTTCATATCGACTTGAAGCGCCACGCACACTAGGCCCAATCCGATCAGCGGGCGTTTTTGCTCTCAAAACTATTTGAATCATATAGTATGTAGCACCAAATTTCTCCCAAATTACACCAAATTATTGAATAAAAAACGTAGGCTGTTTAAGAAATAAGATAGTTTGAATATTATTATAATTATTTTGAAGAAAACAATTTTGATGTCACACAAAAAGCGCTTGCTATGTTCTGTTTTCGGAGTAACATTCCAAGTGAAATAACAAGTTATTTACCAAGAGCTGTGGATTATATTTTTTGGAATCATGGGATTTTACAAACAAATAGAAAATGAACCCTTAGTGCATATTTTTGAATTTATTTTGTTCTAGAAATACGTACATTCATCAATCCCCGAGGAATCCCTAATTTGAGCTTTTAAAGCTTGAAATTTATTCGAATATTTATTAAGGGGGTTCAACTCAGTATTGTTGTTTGATTTCTTCTATATCTAAAACGAGGTATACCATTTTCATCGATAATTTTTTTGGTCGACTTTTTTTCCCCTATCGTTTGCTATAAAAATTGCGTAGGCGTTAAAACTTCCCTTATAAACGAATAAAAATGTATACAGTTGAAAGGTGGGTATGTTGATATCACAAACTATGTCAAAAAAACACTTTCATAATTCTATTGTAGTCAATGCGAAAATAAAATTTTCAAAACATTTAGAATATATTCTAGAAATTTGCAGTGGAAATAATAAATATTTTCCGCCTACACATTTCTCTATAGACTATAGTTAAAGATAGGATTTTTAGAAAAGTCGACCAAAAAAATTGGTGGGCACCTCTTCCCGGATTTAGAAAATCTTAAATTGGTACGTATCAAACTCATTGGTAATCATTTCATTTTAAGACCGTGATTTCTTGTCAGAGGCCACTGGGCGGTGTTAATTAATAGATTTGTTTATGATAGCTTATCAAAAAGCATTTCTGACCAAACTATTTCAAATGTACTGCAAAAATATAGTTTTTCAACAGCCGTTTCTTGAGCGGTACCCTCTTAAGACCACGAAAGCCACGCCGTAGCAGTTCCGTATTCGTAACAATAATTTTAAGTGCTAGGGTTATTTACTGAAAACGGGATTTATTTTGAGCTCAACAAAACATTTTATGTCCCAAAAAAAAATCCAGGGTTATTGCAAATGATTTTCATAGAAACTTTTTCCTCATATTCATTTATAATTTTAGGTCATTCTGATGCTTGCTGGTTAGAAGATGACGACATGAGCAGTAAATCAAGCCAACATGAATTAAATATTTCTTCAATTTCTTTGGATAATCGGACTTCCAACATTATTCACAGTCATAATCCATCATTACACCAGGTTAAATTTAAAAATTATTCATTCAAATCGATTAAATTATGTTATTTCATCAATAAATTGATATAATTTGACCCCAATTATACTTTTAAAACAAAATTATTTTGCTTTAATAATAATAATAACATAGTTAAATTTTACCATACGTTTTAAAATATTGATAACACAAAAAGTCGAGTTTCTCTACTTTCAGGAATTATGTTATTTGACTCCGGTTTTTGTACACTTTGAGACTACAAAAATGTTTTTTTAAGGCGGTAACTTCTGTCTGAAATTTTCGGAAAATGTAATTGAAATTTTTTTGTATGATCGTACCGGTCGTGATATTGGTCGGAAATTTATTTTTGCTCATTATGCTGTTATTTTATTTGGAGAAGAGACTTTTATATTTAGGGAAGGGAAAGTATTATTTGGTCGAAAAATACAAGTTTAAATGGCAGTTCTCTGTATATTTTGCAGAAGTACAATTCAAGTTAGAGCACTGATGTTATATTTTTCTGGTATCATCTTTTATAATGAGCCTGATCCCCAAACTAAGTAAAGTAAAATAACCATTTTTTGATTATAAAATTAACAAAAAATTGGATGTCAACTTATTTTTAAATTCATTTTTTTTAATATAAATTTCAGAACACCGAAACTAAAAAAGAAATCCACAGTTCTGGTTATATTAGTCAGGAAGATGGTTCTGCCCGTTTGCGTATGATGGTCCAATCAACTCCCATCAAAAATGCACCGTCAAGTTCTTCTTCAACTGGCGAAAAATCCTCCACAAATTCGTCTCTTTTTGTGTCTAACAGACCAATTGGTTGTGTGATTGATGTCCGAGATTGTGATAGATCATTTGACTTGACAGTCAGGGATGTAACCTTAACTCGAAGCTATCCTGTATCACCCCGTGTAAATATTGTATAAAAATATATTTGAGGAGGTAGTCAATTTCAGTCAAAATCAGCTGAACATTATGACTACTTCCTTAGTCTTATTTCCACTATTGTAAATAAATTTCATTCCAAAATTATATTCTGTAGAAAAACGGGTTTCAAATGTTAAATATTTTTAACTTTTTGGTTATTTTAGTTGGTAAATATTTCTGATTTTTAATCCACCTTTATTAAGTGTACAGTTCCCAGTATCTAATAACGACTGTCAAAATACTTCAAATAAAAAAACTTAAAAAATAAAAAATTGACTTATTATTATTTATCGGCGATATTTTCCGATTTTTTTCAAAATAAACTTTTTTTTTTACGTTTTTCAAGGTCCCAAAAAACATGTTTCCGCACTTAATTTCAGATTTCCATATATTATAAACCTTAATTGCATCTTTCTTTAGCTATACGATTCCATTGTCAAAACAGCATAAACTACAATTTTGTTTTCCGTCAATCAGAAAAAGAACCGAAAATTTTCAAAAAAAAAATCCCAAACTTTTGCGCCCGAAAAAATGCTATCCACTTCCTCAGTTTCTTTGTCAGATAGTTATAACATAAAAATGCTTCAATCGCATCCACCCTATTTATCGCACATTTTTGACTGATAAGATTTTTGACTGAATAAAATACATGTTATTTTTCAAAAACGAAGCGTGTGTAGAACATAAATGCAAATGTTTGTAAAAAACTGACTAAAACAACTGAAAATGAAAAACGTGAAAATTTATTTATACAGAAAACAGCCAACATTTTATATTGCAGAATTCTCAAAAATTCCGCGGTCAGATTTTTCGCTCATGGCTCCAGTCGGTTGATTTAGCACGGGTTTTATTCCGATTGATTTTCGGTTTTTCACTTTCATAGTTGGGTCTCACTTTACGGTGAATTATAAGGTCGACCTTTTAAATGAGCATCAGATAATCTGAGACTTAATCCAATTTGAACCTTAAATTACATGGTTTTATTTAGAGTACTATAAAAGTATTAAGTTTTCATTCAAAGCATGAAATTCAGAGATTTGGCCACAGTAATTTTATTCGGCTAATAAAAGCTAATTAAGTTCATTTCTAAACATACAGTCCCTGACCCCTTAAAGTGCATTTTCATTTTTCAAATTCTATCGCTTTAAGGGGTCAGAGGGGATTAAACGCGCTTTAAGGGGTCGGTGCATTTTTTCTAGTGAAAAACAACTTTTTTATAGATTTTTTGTAATCAGCCGACGATTTGCTTTAAGATCCGACAGAGTGAATTTATCATCAGTGATTGCCTCAAGGCTTAATGCTCAGTTGAAAATTTCAAGAAAATATTTTTTTTTTAGTTTGAAATATTACGCTGAAATTATTGAAAAAAGAATTTAATTGCGTAAGACTGGCCAAAATATCAAGGATGATAAACTACACGCCGCGACTCAAAGTTCTCGACACACTTGATGGATTTGAATAAGTTTTGTCAGAGACGTTTGATTAATTGCGCCAGGACGTTTAGTTAACTGGCTCCAGGGGGGACGTTTTGAGATACATATTGTTTTTTGGCTTTTTTATATGAGATTTAGATATCAAATAAATTGTTCATGATGTTTCAAGATTTAAAGAAAAAAATTATTGAGCACAAATTTAAAAACTTAACTTTTTGTGCTTGTTTTGGTTTGAAGAGAATTTCCCGGTGAAATTTGGGTTTTACAGCTCTTAAAGGACCGCCTTTCTCTAATGAGCATGTACAAAAAGATTTAGCTTACATCAAGCTGGTAGCGGGGGTTTATAATAACAGTAAAAGATAATATATTTGCACGCAACTATACATGCATGATCCCCCTTTCACACTATGAGTGTAGATTTGGGTCATTGAACTGAACCCACTACGTTACTAGACACGGACCAAATCTCACTCATAGTGTGAAAAGGGGATATAAATTTTCCAACTAAGGTGCCAAAGTCAGGCCGTTTGTTGGTTAGGACCTTGGTTCATTGACGATTTTATGTTACAATTATTGAAACAGCCCCCCCCCACTAAGCAAATAAATACACACTTTTTGGCGCAAAACTTGATATTCAACAATTATATGATGATCTTGAGTTTATCTAACGATAATATGCAAAAAAAAATGCATAATTTTTAAAATGCGCTTTAAGGGGACAAATTTTTTTTCTCGAAAATTTGTCGCTTTAAGGGGTCATAGGGGATTAAGCGCGCTTTAAGGGGACTACTTTTAAGGGGTCAAGGACTGTACACCAACTACTCTTATACACTTTTATTTAATAAACTCATTTTTGTTAATTTTTAAAACCAAAAAAATATTTACCCAAAAATTGCGTTATCAAGCGACATGTCGCGAGTCGCGACAGTATCCGGTGTTGGACTCTTCAAAACATAGTTAATGTCCCAAGCTAAATTTTATATTATTCGAACGTCCAGAGCAGGCTTGTAAAAAGGATTGGTTTTGCGTGGGTTTTCCATCCCTCTTTTGCGTATGTTTATGGGCTTGGTGTGAGTGGTTTTTGAGATTTTGGAGGCTCCGTACGGCTAAACCAAGTCAGATGAAACTTTTCTGAGGAACAAAAATGATAAATCTACCCTTTATCTCGGGATTCCATTTGACAATTTAGTTCCAAACTTATCCACCACCTGATTAACCGCGGTTAAACACGCGTCCCTTGGTTTTTTTAATGAAACAAGGATCCGAGACCCTACCGTCCCGGTATATCGGGAAATTTTGAGATTTTTAGAACATCTGAAAAATTGTCTGAATTTCAATGTCAAGTGGCTATTTTTTTTAGTTTTTGCTTCAGAAGCCAGGAATTGGGTCAAATGTGACGAAAAACGGTCTTTTTTGGACGTTTTGATATAAAGCTTTTTCAGTGAAAAAGCTAGAAATGCCATTTTGGAATATAAAAAGCTCAATGACTCTTGAATAATGTCAAGTGACAACTTTTTGAATTTCGGCTTGATAGGCTGTCAATCGTCAAAAAAGTGCGCGAAATTAACAATTTGGAAAATAAAAGTGATAATCAGACAATAAAAATGCCATCAAAAGATTCCTTGGGTATGATTTGCTGAAAACTATATTAGCAACTATGGTCTGATTATGAACACAGCGGATTCAAGAAAAAAATTAAAATGTTTTATAAATGTTATGTTTTGATCTCTAGCACCGTGTGTGTTCAGAATTAGACCAAAGTTGTTAATATTGTTCCCAGAAAATCATACCCAAGGAATTTTTTGGTGGCATTTTTATTGTCTGATTATCACTTTTATTTTCAAAATTGTCAATTTCGGGCACTTTTTTGAAAATTGACAGCCTATCAGGCCGAAATTGAAAAAGTTGTTACTTGACATTATTTAAGAGTCATAGAGCTTCTTATATCCCAAAAATGGCATTTCTAGCTTTTTCACTGAAAAAGTCTTATATCAAAACGTCCAAAAAAGACGGTTTTTCGTCACATTCGACCCAATTCCTGGCTTCTGAGACAAAAATCGAAAAAAATAGCCACTTGACATTGAAATTCAGACAATTTCTCAGATGTTCTCGAAATCTCAAAATTTTCCGATATAGGGTCTAGGATCCTTGTTTCATTGGAAAAAGCCAAGGGATGCGTGTTTAACCGCGGTTAACCAGGTGGTTGATGGGTTTGGTACTAAATTGTCAAATGAAATTCCGAAATAAAGGATAGCTTTATCATTTGTGTTCCTCAAAAATATTTCATCTGACTTGGTTTAGCCGTACGGAGCCTCCAAAATCACTCACACCACCCCCTTAAGCAACCGGCTTAAGCACTTCTTAAGCACCACCCCCTTAAGCAAAAGATATGGAAACCATGGGGATGGATCCCTTAACAAGCCTGGTCCAGGGATCAATTTTTACATGATTTGATAATCGCCATTTAGAATTGTCTGTATTTTAGTTAGATCTGCTTATTTTTCTTGGCGTATTCTTTTTAATTTGTCGTTTAAAAAAGTTTTTCTATGAAATTAAAAAGTTGCATAAATCATGACAAAAATTCTGAACTTTACATTCACGAGAAAATAGTTTTTGTGAAAATGTTGATTTTAAGTGCATTAGGTTCGTTTGAAAGTGTTTTAGGAAGTTCTTAGCAAATCTTATTTTTGAAAAATGCTTTAGTGGGGTTTAGGAAAGTTGGAAAAATTATGAAATTTCAAAAGTTGATTTCACCAAAATTCGCTCTTTTTCGCTAGTTGGTCTCGCACATGGTTTTAGTATGATCTCGATATTATTAACCTATAAGAATTAATAACGCCTATACTACACAGGCTTTTTTATTGTGTATATGAATTCCGACGTTTATGTCAACAGATAACAATCATATTTTAGTGCAATATATTTATGGACTACGGAACCTTGGCTGACAAATTGAGACTATTTGAATGATAGGACATGCGAGCATATGATTGGCGGCCGCCAAAATATAAGCCCATTTTATTGACTGAATCTGAAATTCATGTTTTTGATTGGTTGCCAGTATCCCGTATTTTTTGTATCTTTCAAATAGACTGACAAGTCACTCAACAGCCCTGATCAATATAAATGTCATCTGATTGTGAATAAAAAGATGCAAAACATTCATAAAAGATGTTTTAAACAAAATTTGGACAGGTTGAAAGTTTATCGCCGAAGTTCTCTCGATATATTATTCTTTTCGATATTACTGGATTAGACGTTAGCAAATTTATAGTTTCGTTGACTACATTATGGTTCAGTGAATGTGTCCCCGTACAAATGAATCAGCGCTGATTAGACTTCCGATTCAATCTCGGCATGATAAATGTAGTTCAATTTTCACCGATTGGAGAATTCTTGATTATCGGATGTGGCTCGGTGGGGTAGGTCACCTAATTTGCCGAGTTAATCCAATGGTCGTCAAAATCAAAAAGAATGTCTGTAAAAAGGGGAAGAAATCCCTCAACTTAACTCAGATAGCGGGAAAGAATGTCATAATGAGATCACACTTATCGGTCCTTAATCACCCTTTTTGTTATCGCCATTTTTTGCTAGCCTACCGTGGACCCAGCCCTGTTCAACACATTTTTAAGGAATACTCATCACTTTGTTTGACCCGAAAAAGATAATTTTAGGTAAATTGTTAGCTCATTATAATATTTATACGTTTATTTTAGTCCAAAAATCATTATTTGGTCACATGATTACGGAAGTGTTTTTGAGTTAATGAGGCCAAAATTAAAACTTATTTTACTAAAACTGGCCAATATTTGATCATGTAATGTCATTCAGTTATATCTACATGCTATCTTGATGATTGTACTGCTCAATTTGAAAGTAAATCGTTAATTATTAAAATTTTAATGCAATGCATGATTGATTTGAAATTCTAAGACAAAACATTATCTGTGATTTTTTATTGTATTAGAAAACTTTCCCAAATATATTTTCAATGCAAAAATTGAAACAATTATCTACCGTGAAGTTAATTGAAATTGGTAGAACGTATTATTTTTTGAATAATAAGTCATCTTTATTGAAAAAAATCAACCAATGAGCAAGCGCCTAAAAAAGTTTGGGCTTTTTATTATGACATTTAATTTTTTTAATTAAAAGAAAAAATAGGGCAAAAGCGTCTCGGGAGATCGAAACGAATTTCCGGATTCCTGATAAAAATATAAATTAAAAATCTAAACCCATTATCAATCGAACAATTTGAATAAAGAAATTCAAAACGATAGAGAATTGGCCACTGAGTTTTTTGACTAACAGAAAAATTCTCATAAGTTTTTAACCTACGACTCCCTTTTTTAATAGCCATTTGACATCAACTGCATTGTAGCTTATTGATTTTTTTGTATTATTTATTCGGAATGCATATAATTTTACTCGGAATAAAAGAAATTACCAAGAAACTGATAAAAATAACAGTTTTTGATAAAGTGCCATTTATGGAATTTTCACGATTTTATCGTGAAAGCTTTAGAAAAAAACTTATTTCAATGATTGTTTCTGACCTTGTTTATTTGGATATAAAATTTTGACCACAGAGAATTTTTTGGTGGATAATTGCTTTAATGTATACGTTTTTTAATCTCTGTTGCTATTATAAACCAACACTGAAAAGTTATAAGAAATACACTAAAGATGCTAAACTCAAGATGAAAAATAAATTTAATTTGAAAAATTTTCTGCGATTAAATTCGTCGTAAAGATAATAATAAATCGAGAGTTGATAAAAAATATCTTTTAATAACATTTACTTATTTTACTATTTTTCTCATAGTTAAGAGTGAGACACATTTCTTTCTGGTCTATCAATTTCAGTCGGTGAAATGTCCAGTACCACTTCGCAAATCGTCTCCTCATTTCCGGAATCACTCTTGGCTCCATTCTTCGCCCCGTTGTTTGCCCCACTTTCAAAATTTTCTGATTGTAAATAATTGTTGCATTTTTGAAACCATCCAACCACAGCGATAAGGAATAATAGAAATACACAAACGGATAAAGCAATAAGGGGCCCAAAATTTACTTGAGATAGAATGCCAAAAAATTCTTGAAACTTGAAGTTAAAGAGGTGTTTAAAAGGGAAATTAAATGTCAGGCAGCCAGAATTTAATCAAATTTGGTCGAACGACTTATCACAGTCAATCTTCTGCGTCAATTTTTATAAAAAATCCAATTTTGAGAAAACATTTTATCGCATCTTTACAAATTATCTCAAAAAATGCAAAAGTTATCACCCAAAAAGGTGATTTAAACCATCGAATTTCTTAATGATAATCATCAAAACATTACTGTTATTTTAAGATAATTCAAATGTTTGATAAAAAATGCTGAGATTTAACAGGAAATAAGATGTTCAATAAAACAATGGTGAAGATGAGTGGTTTAGAATATTTTTAATAATTTCACAATTGGCATCTACCAAGGTATAAGTTATTTTTACCCTCCTTGTTTGAATCACTGAAAATTACATAAACCAATTATTGACCATCAGTGATCACCTTATTTTAGAAGCCTTTACCTATATCTTTATCTTTTTAGAGTTTTTTTTAAATTTGCTCAGTCAGTAAAAGTCATTCTTATCATACCATGGCCAAAACAGAACACCTGCCGAGCTGTTGCTACCTTGCTTATCTGGAATTTATGTGGTACAATGTGGTTATATGTGGTTATGTATGGTTATGTAATTAAGATGGTTGGGTACACTCTTTGCTTTATCATTATTTCGTAGCGTCAAATTTTAAATGAGGGAGAATATTTTTTAAGAATAAATTAAATGTTTTAAGTGCGTACACTTCTGAATCATGAATTAAAGCTCAAAAAAATGTTCACAATTTCATTTTTATGGTTTTCTTTTGCAAATATAGACAATCTTAAACAAACTTGTGTTATTTTAATCTCCATACACCGTCAGGAAAGTACTTTTTGATCATTCTGTAAATATATCGACTTTGTTTTTAGCATTTAAATCCAAATTTATTGATTTTCAAAATATCAAAGTATCGTTTGAGAAACAACAAGGGACAAAAGTTAATGTTTTGATAGTAACAGCTCTTCACAAACTCATCAGATATTTAATGATATAGGTTTCAAATTTGTGCCTAAAAATCTAGGTAGGAGTAGGCTTTTGCGCGAGGCTCTTAAAATAAGCTCGAAAAACGTTTCTGTAAATAATTTTCCGATCCTAAGAACTCACGGAAGAGTAAGCTTGTTGAGACAAAGTATCATTCTATTTGAAGCTCGTTCCTGATTGGTTGAGCAATCAGTTATTTTCAATTATATTTTAGGATGTGAGACTTTTCTCAAATATTACATTATATCAAACCGAGAAAGATAGAGAGATAAAAATGACCGCCTACGCATGGACATATCTAGATTGAGTTACATGTACTATGTGGAGTATTCCAGATATTTGGCCTCAAAAATCACAAAATCGTCTTTTTCATGACGGTTATCCCCTTGAAAAACAAAGATAAAAATTAAATTATAGGTGAGGGGTTTACGAAAATACTTTTTTTGAACAAATATTTTCAGAATATATCAAAATATATATATATACTGGGGGGGGCAATATTGCCGAAAGTTTTTTCGCAAAAAAATTCGGCAATATTGGCACATTCGGAAATATTGGGCACTTTCGGCAATATGGGAACAAATATAAGTGGTTTCGTTCAAAAAATTGAAAAACGCGTAGGCGTTGGAAATGACGTCATATGTCAGATAATTTTTCAATTTTATCAGGAGTTTCACGATAGGTTTGAATGACGTTAATCACCAAAATGCGTAGAATGTAATTCTCTATCAAATGAAATCAACTAAAAGTTGATTAGAGAAGATTTGGGAAGAATAATCCTTGAAGTGACGTCATTCATGACGCATACTAAGTAATTTGAGATGACGATTTGAAATAAAGAATTTCAAAAGTCAAAAATCGGTTTCAATGTGTTAAGACTATCTTGTAGAGAATTTTTTTTTGGTCATTTCAAGAACCAGGATTTTTTTCGTTTTTGAAATTTTTTCAAAAAAAAATTGATTTTAAGGGGGTATATCTGTCTGATTAAATAAAGGCCTTAGAGGCATTAAAAATGCTCCAAATTGATACGGGGTGATAATTAAGTGTACTAAGAACCCAATCATCAAAAAAATTTTTCGAAATTTTTGCATTTTTTCGGTTTTTTTCCAAGTATTTTTTAAAAGATGAAGTTAAAAAATAACGTTTGCTCGAATTTTACCACTAAAACTTCAAAATATTGCCTTGACGTAAGCCAACTTTCTCATCAGTGTTTCACTGGCTTTCTTTTGAGCCTACTTTCNAAAATCCAGGGAGGAGTAGCATTTTCCCCGAGGCACTCAAAATAAGATCAAAAAACAGTTTTTTGCTCATTTAAGCGCCGGATGGAATTCTTATCAGAAACTTGGACCTTGGTGTTCTGCTCACGTTCTCTGTGGTCAATAAAAATTATAAAAATATTCTCTATCTTTGAAACTCAGGAAGGAATAGCATTTTGAAGTGAAACTATTATTAGTTTTGAAAGGTCGTTCCTGATTGGTCGGCCAATCTAAGGCCTCCGATTTGTTTTGTTGAAGCAAGATATATGTTCAATTATCTCTTAACTGAAATTCGTATGTTCGTGCTTTTTCTAGTATTTCATTGAGGC
>SCLH01000212.1:408340-425291 GCA_004367855.1 Oikopleura vanhoeffeni
GAACACAGCGGGCCGTCAGTGTGTCTTTTTCCGACAGAATTTTAAGTCAAAGGGACGAACCATTTTACATTTCAGATAATCTTATTTATTTTTTGTTGTTCTACAATTGTTGGTACCTATGTTAAGTTTTTGTCTTTTTATAAATATTTTTATAAATAGTTAATTTTTATAGATAGTAATTTCTTTAAATAGTTAACATTTCACTAAAGTTGACTTCGCTACTTGAAACTAAAGCTATTCATCAAAATATCGATTTTGTTAATAAAACCCCGTTTTTTGTTTCACTCAAACCGACATCATTTCAATATTTGTGGATTCGCTACTTGAAACTCACGCGGTAAATTATAATATAAGCCTATTTTACCCTCATTTTCACGATGCACTTTGGATAAAAAAATGATATTTAAGAGCAAGTTACTTTAGATTTGATACAAGTTTTCTAATACTGGTGTTTCATAATCATATGCATGATTTATTTTAACTCAGAAATATCACATCATTCGAAAGCAATAGAATAAAGTGATATGGTAATTTGAATAAAAAATAAGTAATTCACGATTTAAACCTTGACCCGTAAAGCGTAACCCTCCGAGGCATATAGCCTTTTGAAAGGCTAAAGCCACTTTAAACCAGCCAAAAATGATGGAAAAAATTATCGCAGAAACTTCTCCTTCTTATACATTTTAAAATTTAACAATGTTAATCTGAAAAAGTATCCTAAAATTTTTAAGTTCAAATTTTATGACTGGTTGATTGAAAAGCGATTTTTCGGTTAAGTTTTACTTCCGAAAAAAAAGTTTTTGATCCAAGTTTGGAATTAAAATTTCGAATAAGCCAGTTTTTAGAAAAGTGTTTTGAGTACAATTTTCAAGAAAAATTAGCCTTCTGAACATATCTGGAGCAAAAATATTCATTTTGGAGTGAAATTTCAAAATATCTCATTTCGATATTAGTATGGATAAATGATATGTTTTGAAAAAATAATTTGGTAAAATCATGCCAGAGTGGTACTCTAATATCATATTTGTCTCAATATTGTAATAATAATCAAATAATTTTATTAAATCGAGAAAACTAACAATTTTTTCCTAAAAAAAGGGATTTTTTCATGAATATTTTGACCTTATTTAGAAATATTTTTTGATTTCCAACAGATATAGTCAATCAGACAAGAGTATTAGGGTAGAACAGAGCACTGCGCAGTTATTAAGATAGACATACATTTCCTGGAGCCTATCATGAGGTAGTATCACGTGGTTTCATTAACCTTGCTTCACAAACGTTTTTTTCTAGAATTAAACATTAAATTTTTAGAATATGAAATTTCTTTTCGGAAATTTAACTCTTCAACTTGATCATAAATTCTTATAAGAATTTTCTGTGAACAACGCTCAAAGTATAGCCTCCTGAAAGGCTATTATGCCTCGGCGGAAATTTTTTTTATATGCTTCGGAGGGTTAAATACTTACAGTGTCGATATCGCCGAATTTCGTGGGTGTTTGAGGTGTTTTATTAAAAATTACTCAAATTGAGTGCGTCATGCATGGTGCTTTTTTTTTAAGATTGAATTTCCGAAATCTTCTTTTTCTAATTGTATTTGAAGAACTAAATTTTACACATTTAGTGATTGACTTCATTTGAACCAATCGGTAAACTTCTTATAAAAATGAAAAAACTTATCAAATCACAAAGTCATTTTGAACGGCTACGCGTGTTATATTTTTAATTAAAAAACTTCATTTTTGTCTCAATTTCGCCAAAATTGTGAGGCTTAAAATTTCGGCGATATTGAGCCTTTCCCTGTAATGCAGTATTTTTGTAAATTTTTATCTTAGGAATTGCAAAATCGATTTATCACAAAAGCAAATTATCCCACGGCATCACCACCCGCCAGGACATCACTCCGCACGACATTTCCATTCGAAACAATGAGTCTTCACCGAGTTTACCCATGTTCCGATTTTGGTGCAGTTTTGAAGGGGGAGTGTCCATGTAACATTGTTGACGGTTGTCTCGGAGACGGCGGAGAAAATGCTCAAATTTGCTTGGGTGGAATTGTTGAATCGGAGGTATGTGATTGTCCAGATGCGGCGCCAGAAGATATACGTTTAAATGACGCCGCAACCATTTGCAACGATCCATGCGTTGCAGGAGAAATTTATGTTGGTTCAGCTTATGAAGAAGAATGCGTTTCATTTGCAGATTATTTAACAGCGACACCAAAACCAACCTCAGAACCAACCGAAGCACCAGAAACCGAAGAAAAATTCATCTTTAAAGATTTGATCTTAGCATCTGAACATGGCTTAGGAAAGGTGAACAATTTTAGGAATATTAAAGAGAATATTAAAGTTAAAAGTCACAAAAAGAATCATTTTAGAAAAAATTAATTTGTTTAGGTCCATACCAATTACGGGCCCTGGGCATTTTTAAGCCAATGTTTTTTTAATAATTCGGCTTTTCAAACCGACTTATTCGATTTAGTTCTTAGATGGCTCAAACTGAGCTCACAAATATCTGATGAATGATAAAACTAAAGAAATTGGTCTGAATCGGACTTTTTTTACTCGAAAACGATAGTCTTATCAGTATCATTTTTTTAAGTTGTTTTTTTCTAAGTATTTGTGCTCAGTTTGAGCTATTTAACCCCTAGACTCATAGAGCCATAAAAGTGGCTTTCATTTTTTGAAAGACCAGGAAAGGGACACAAAAATAAACGAAATTGAAGTTCAAGGTTAAATAGCCCATAGAGTTAGCAATTAATTTCTGAAAAATGATAAAAATTTTTTTTCGGATGAGCCGTTCGAAATAATTTTATCCTACTTTTTTTGGGATTTCTCTGAATTTTTCTTATCAGCTTTATCTCACAATTTATTTTTTAAAAAACAAGGTCTTAAAAACTCAGTTTTTAGGAATTCGTCTTGACATCTTTTAAAAATAATAATGTTTCTACAAAATGTAGAACTTTTTTTTTTTTTTGTTGTTTGAAAACAGAGAAATTGCTGATGTGGAAAGCGGGCTGAAATATTAAGGCGCAGACATTGTTAATTGTTTTACCACTAATATTCATTCATTTCACAGGTGAGAATTATCGTTTCATAGACGAACCCGATAAGGATATTTTGAATCGGAGACCAGGTTAAGGAAATAAGGTTTCACTAAATTTTATTTTACTAGCATCTCATTATAAAGTCGTATGGTTTTCTGTTAGAAAACAGTTCGAGTTAACTTCACTTTTTCCACAGCGGAAATGAAGTGATTAATTTTTAGATTGTCTTAATATAATTAATATGCATACAAGGCCAGCCGAAGGGTGGGCTTGTATCTGCAGTTAAATCTTTTGCCAAATTGACTAAAAGTGCAATACACTGGCCGAGGCAGCCAATAAAAAACCGCGTGGGCGAACAAATGAGAATTTATTTAAAATTAAATCTTTTGCCAAATTAACTAAACTGCAATACACTGGGCGAGGCAGCCATAAAAAAACGCGTTGGCAACCAAATTGATAATTTCTTTAAAATTTAATTTCCAATAGTGACGATTTGCCACTGGCTATGAAAACCAAACTTCAGAAGAAAGATATTCTCGATTTTAAAATGAACTGATTAGACTCTAACTTTTCGAAGATGATCGTTAAAAATGTCGAACTATTGAATTTTTTTTTTTCATGATATTTTTCCCATGCTTCCATAAAGTTTCTCACTCAGTGGCCTTTCCATAAAAAATTTGGAGATAGGGATTGGAAAATAGCCAAGATATGGCTTTTGGAAGCCTGACCTTTCTTACTGGAAGCAAAAATACATTATAGTCAACCTGAAATTTTAAGATTCAAAAGTTTCAAGAATTTTTCTCGATTATAAAATTTTTCCTTGGTTATTCTCCCTCGAAATTCTTTCTCGATTATAAAAATAAATTGAAAATTGGCGCTGAGAAAGAAATTAGTATTTTGATGTTTGTCATTTGATCATGAACACGTGAACCTACGTCATTTTAAAAATAACTCAGACTTCAAACATAAAAATATTAAACGGAAGTAAAGATGATACTTTGAAGACTTCAGGCTGATCTCATAATTTCTCTATTGTTGAGAAAATCATTATTAAGGGGGTACCCAACAGCATAAACACCTTAAAATTAATTCGACTTAAAATGTCGTAAATCATTTTTGCTTCTATCAAGTGAACTCATTATACCAATTCCATGGTGTAAATTTGGGCGCCTGGATAACTGGGAATCGTGTAATAAATATTTTTTCACCTGCACTTTTCGCTAAAATCGAACACTTATTGGGGTGCGCCGGTGATTCTATGTGATATTTCTCTTGTTTCGAACAAACAATTATTTGTTTTCTCACAAGAATCGTAATTGTTTGTTTGATGCAATAATTGACGAAAACGAAACTTATTTAACTTTTAAACAACCAAAAAATCAACCTCAAGGATGACCAAAAAGCAAAATTTTTAGAACGAGTCTCACTTTCATTCTAGAAGCGCGCAACTTTAAAAATTTAGGAAAAAATTGGAAAATGGCAAAGCTGAAAAATTTTGTGGTGACACTTGTCAAAATCCAAGTTTTTGAGAAAATTCTAGAGTTCGAACATAAAAATTTTGGCCTCAGAGTAGTTGACTACTGCGTTTTACATAATCTCAAGAATTTTTAACTTTTTTTCGTGTTTTTTGAAGGCGCTGAAAATTTTTAAAGATTTGAAATTACCGGTTTTAAATTCGGTTTACTGGTGAAATGGCATTAGTTAGAACTTTCAAAATCATAATACTTGCAGCCGAGGTTTCGGTCATTCCAAGCCAATACAAGATAACAGTTGTAGCTTTCACCGTTTTTCTGTAAAAGACCTTCAAAAACACCTTTCATACCGTTGGGAGAACCCCCTTATCATCTGATTCCTCTGCCCAGATGTGGCCCCGCGCCTGGGCCAAAAAAAGCCTCGACCCGGCCCAGCCCAGCTCAACAAAAAAGTGGCCCAGGCGGCCCAGCCCCAGCAGAATTGTTGATATTGAAATTTTCCCCGAATCCTATTTTATAGATGATAGGTGTTTCAAAATCGTTCTCACAGGAATATCTTTTGTTACATTATCATAAAATTTTATTCATTTTAAAAAAGTTGGATTTTTGATTAATTGATCCATCTTATAAATTGGAAAAAACATTCTTGTAAATTTTATTACGCGGACTCAAAAAGAGTAAAAAGTAATCCAAAATGACAGATAAATTTTCTCTAATTTTGAGGAGAAACAGTGAGGGCGCCCAATTTACGCGAGTCTATTTTTTAAATAAATATCATACTGAATGATTCATCTCAAGTTGAGATTCCAACACACAAAGTATTGCACATAATACTGGTGATTTCATATTGTGGATTGCGCTGCAATACACACGTCCAAGGATTGCAAAATACACTATAAAATACACGGGCAAAGATTAATTAAAATTCGAGTCTATCCTTTATTCAATGATTTCACAACAATTAATTGCCTAACACCTAAACCTTTCCCAATAATATGACTTCAAAGTCAAGCCAAAAAGTGGCTCTCATGCCTTGGGGGATATCAATACTTCTATGAGTCTAGGGTTAAGAACACAATCGGATAAGTTGTTTTAAAACCCAAATTATAAAAATGTTGACTAAAAAGTGGCCCATAATTGATTACTACGCCTCTTAATTTCATATAAATATTAAAAACTACATTTTAACAAGGTTTTTCGAATTTTATTAATTCATCTTCAGATAATGTGTTAAAGTAATGTGTTTAAAAGTAAAAATTTTGAAGCAGAATTTCGCAAGTACTTCGTCATCATTAATTACAAATCGTTAGGCCTCGAAATTGCCAAAATTAGTTTTTACTTTTCACACATTATCTGAAGATGAATTAATAAAATTTCGAAAGCTTGTTAAAATAATGGAGTTTTTAATTTTTTCAATCAATATTTTATTCTCGCAAAAACCAAAAAAAAATATTTTTTCATAGTACATCAATAAAAGTGCTTTATTTTTTTATAACGGAATTGGAGTTTGTTTAGAAAAATTAAATAATGATATTATAACTGTGATAACAAATAAAAATATAACCGAATAGTGTCGAAAATTCATCATCAGTTAAATCGACGCTGATGCTTAATTTTGAAAGGTAAAAACAGCTAAAATATGCATTGATTGCGCAAACCCATTCAGACGGCTGCGAGTTTAAAATAAATCCATATCATTCATTTGATTTTTGATTCGCCTATTAAGCTGATCTGAATAGTGCTGCAGAACAGATTAATAACCTTAATATGTGGAGAGAATTCAGATTGCAGCGTACAGAAATTTTCTACGTTGGCGAAGAAGACGGGGATATCAGTTATGTTATTACAAAAACAGTTTTAGGTGCGATAGATGAGGCGTCAATAATCACAGGTTAGCTCCGAAACTCAATTACTCAAACCTGATTTTACGGTGTTCGTTAACTTTTTTACTAAAAATGTAAAAGATTATTTGTTTAATACTTGGCTGACGAGCTACAGTATATTTTATTTGCAACCCAAGTGAATCTTGAAAATGATAGTGATCTATATATTGCGCGTGTTCAAATCCCACTTCAAATCCCACGCAATAAAGATCAGTGATCACCCATCTTAGATCACCCTCATTTTCATGATTCACTTTGGATGAAAAAATGATATTTAAGAGCAAGTGACTTTAGATTTGATACAAGTTGTCTTATACTGGTGTTCATAAGCATGATTAATTTCATCTTAGAAATAGCACACCATTTAAAAGCAATAGTATAAAGTGATATGATATCTTGAAAAAAATCTACGTAATTCACGATTTTATGCTAAAATACTCACAGTGTCGAATACTGTCGATATCGCCGAATTTCGTGTGTGTTTAAAGTTAAGGTGTTTAAGGTTAAGGTGTTTTATTAAAAATTACTCAAATTAAGTGCGTCATGCATGGCGTCTTTTTTAAGATTGAATTTCCGAAATCTATTTATTTTATTTTTATTTGATCGCGTTCGGTGAAGTTCTAAATTCTACACATTCAGTGATTGACTTCATTTGAATTAATCGGGAAACTTTTTATAAAATCAGAAAACTTATCAAATCACAAGGTCATTTTGAACGGCTATAATGCAGTATTTTTTGTAAATTTTTATCTTAGGAGTTGCAAAATCGATTTATCACAGAAGCGAATTATCCCACGACATCACTCCGCACGTCATTTTTATTCGAAACAATGAGTCTTCACCGAGTTTACCCATGTTCCGATTTTGGTGCAGTTTTGAAGGGGGAGTGTCCATGTAACATTGTTGACGGTTGTCTCGGAGACGGCGGAGAAAATGCTCAAATTTGCTTGGGTGGAATTGTTGAATCGGAGGTATGTGATTGTCCAGATGCGGCGCCAGAAGATATACGTTTAGATGACGCCGCAACCATTTGCAACGATCCATGCGTTGCAGGAGAAATTTATGTTGGTTCAGCTTATAAAGAAGAATGCGTTTCATTTGCAGATTATTTAACAGCGGCACCAACTCCAGAACCAACCGAAAAACCAACCGAAGCACCAGTTGTACTCGAAGAAGTATAAACAACCGGATAACCAGAAACAACCGAAATAATCGAACAACCATAATATCAACAACTAAACTGGCCGAAAAATTAATCTCTCACCTTGTTAATCATATATTTTCTATGCTGCAAAAACAAATGTATTTTAGGCTTCAATTGTACAGTCCGATTTCTTTTCTTTACATATGGCTTTTTTTTGCCTGTCTACTTGGCGAAAGTAACAGATTGCAATGAACGCAAAAGTCAGGCTGTATATTTTTATTCTCTGAGCGTTGATTATAGAGATGATTTCATCGATATTGAACAGATTCTTACTATAAGATGTTATTTATGCACAGTTTACAGTATATGATTAATATATAATGCTTCGTAAAAATAATTCTTCTTAAAAGGGTTCTGGGTGCTGGATTGCATGCAAAAATTATCTTTCTTTGTTTGATAAATTAAGCAAATACAATTCCTGGGTCAATCGGTCTTGAGAAATCAATTTTAGCGCGTTTTTATGATATTGAAATGCTGCTTTTATGTTTATAGCGGTGAGCACTTGATGTATGATTAAGAGAGATTACCTCAAAATGATAAAAATAAAATCCAAACGTTTTATGTAATTTTTTGTGTTCAATATTTTCTGTTTTAACAAAAAAAGAATCTAAATAATATAATACAGAAATATCCCATTTTACGAAAGTCAATTTTTTCATTATTACGAATAACCCGAACGTAATCTGTTCTAAAAAATCCAATCGTTTCGTGGTCAGCGATGTTTCTGATTAATTTTGCAAGTTTTAATTAACTTGGAAATAAAGTCCGCGAGAAATATCCTGCTGGAGACAAATAAAGGCTTGAGAAAACGCGTTCTCGTAAAGTATTTTACGAGCTTATTACGATTTAAAATATAAATTGACATATTTCAAAATCATCACCAGTGTTCACGGAACAATATTTTTTTTNGTATCAGGCTTCAAAAAGTAGTCAAAAACTCCCCAGCAATTGCTGTGTTAGCACCCATAACCCCCTTAATACAACATGTAAAATTTTTGCTAAGATCTCAGATTTTTGCTGAAAACGGCTTGACACCGATTATTGGTCTATGAGCTTAAAAATTTGTTAAGAACCTACGTATTTTAAATTTAATAGTTTCTATTGGCGAAAAAGATGAGTTCCAGCAAAAAACTGAGATCGGGAACTTAAATTTGGCATGCTGTATGTAGTGATCATTTTTTCCGAAGGATTTTTGTATTTTTTTGCTTTGATTGAGGTACTTACGATGCCAAATTAATACGATTTTATTCTCACTTATTCTAAGCTGTAATTAATGATAGTTTGGTGTTGAACTGTTCTCAGTGGATAAATTATACCTCTTTTTTGAATGACCAAGGATCTTGATTCTAAAAATTTCTATCGATTTTTTTGGATTTTTTGGGTTATGAATAAATTTTTTTTATGAGTCCATTAAAAATTCAAAAAAAAAACGAAGTTTAATACTACTATTTACAGTTGCTTTATTTTTATAGGAAATTATTTTATCAAACCAATAAATTATTAAATTTTATATAATTGTGTTTATTTATAAGTGCATTTTAAGGAGGTAGCCGTAATGAAAAAGATGACTTTGTGATTTTTGAGGCCAAATATCTGGCATAATATTCATTGTCAGACCCAATAGTTAACTCCCGTATAGACAGGAACTATAAATGTTCTAGACTTAAACTCGTAGACTTTAGACATGAATACTGTACCCAGACTCGATTATGGCGACGCGTCGCCATACTTAATAAATCGAACCATATAAGCAAATATCATTATCACATAATTTTTAAATACATGTAGCTTAAATAATATTAAGCCAATTTGCTATACAATTAAAAAAAAAAAAAAAATTTAAAACGAATAAAGGCATTTAATGAGGATAAAAAAAACAAAAAGTTGCGGAAATTACTTCCAGTTAACACACAAAAGCTGCAATAATAAGATGAAATTAAACTTAATTTATATTTGAACTACTGATACAAACCCAAGGGATCGTTAATTATTTAACGTGAGTACTGCAAAAGTATAACTAGGTGGATTTATTTTATATGTTTATTTCTACTACATTCTAAACAGGATAAAAATTGAATGGCAAAAAGTAGCGAAAACTGTTGTTTTTGTTCGCCCAATTCCGTTATGATTTGTGCTCGAAAAAACACGTTGACGCAGAATGCGTCACATTGTGACACTACCTTATATAAAACTTCAATGATTTTCTATCGCTCTGTCTAGAAATAATTATATGTTTTTACAAAATCCTCTAGTACCTCTAGTAAATGACCTTTAAATTTTTTCCTCTAGTATCCTCTAGTAAATGACCTTTAAATTTTTTTGGGATATTTATTTCTTGTGATAAGAAAGATATACTCTCTTCTTTCTTTCGCCTACGCATTCTTATGTAATAAATATTTTGGAAGTTTTGACTTCTAGAAATGTTCTATTTAAACCGGAGGCCATACTGTAATGCAATTAAAGCCTTAAAAAATCATTACGATTTTTAAAGGGGTCTTCCACGTGATTTGAGTACTTTTGAAAAAGACATAGTACAGTAATTTGAAAAAAGTACTCAAATTACGTCAA
Source organism: Oikopleura vanhoeffeni (assembly GCA_004367855.1). Lineage (NCBI taxonomy): Eukaryota > Metazoa > Chordata > Appendicularia > Copelata > Oikopleuridae > Oikopleura > Oikopleura vanhoeffeni. Next base: position 418,517 of record SCLH01000212.1, read on the forward strand.
AAAAATCCCAGGGTCAACTTCAAACTTTTTAAGACTTTTTTCTCATTACACCAAAGTCCGAATAAAATCACGTGACGAAATAATTAAAAAATAAGGTTTGAAATATGTCATAGATAAATCCTTATTTCTCGAAAAATAAGATCACGTAACGTGTTTGGAAAATATTATTATGTTCAAANTTTGATCACTATTTACTTGAACAAAAACCTTATTTCCTAATTTGAAGGTCACGTGATCGTTTTTGGACTTTGGTGTAATGGAAAAAAGTCTTAAAAACTTCTGAAGAACTATTTCACTTTTTTCAAAAAGCATTGGCACGCGTGATTTCGAAAACACTACGGGAGTTAATATAATGTAGTATTCGAACAAAAACCTGACATCCTAAAATATAATTTCGGATTACTGATGGCTCGACCAATCAGAAAAAAGCTTCAAAATAGAGTGATATTTAATCTTAAAAAGCCTACTCTTCCGTGAGTTTTGAGGATAAAATAAATAATTTCAGATTTTATTTAACACAAAATACGTAAGCATGTCTATTACTATCGTCTAGTACTATTGTTTTCAAAAATTTGAAATAAATTTTTTCCAGAATCAGCTAAACACTGTTTTTGCAAGCTTATTTTAAGATTGTCGCGCAAAAGTCTACTCCTCCCTGGATTTTTTAGCTAAAAATTGGAAACCTATTTTCTGACGGAAAATGAGGATAAAAATACAATGGTATACCACCAGTTTGTTTCTGATTGTCTACATTTTCAGAATAAAAACATGGAAATAAAATTGTAAATATTTTTTGTTTAATCTTCAATTCATAAAAGTTATCACCTTAATAATATTAAACTACGTTTTCAATAAGCCTTTGATTTTCTCACATAATCATCAGATTATTTGTAAAAGTGAAATTAAAATTGAGAGTTATAATTTGGCAAAAGTGGGCCCCAAATCATTGCAAAATCAAAGACTCACTTTTTAATGCAGTATTGATAGTTGATTTAGAGATAAAACTTCAGATAAGTATTGTTGGGAAAATTTTTCTGTTTTTTTAAACTTTATTGGAATATTTTTTTTCCGAACGGAACTCCACCTCAAAAACGTTTACTATCTCTATAGTGCGTGTTCGAATCCCACTGATGTTGTCTAAGTGATTGTCTTAGTCATTGATTGAGTGATTACACACCCATTTAATTTAGCGATCCCATTATCAAGACCCTTGCCAATATTCATACTCAAGACATTCACTAAGACAACATTAGTGGGATTCGAACACGCGCTTTAGAGATAGTTAACGTTTTCGAGATGGAGTTCCGTTGGGAAAAGGATATAAAACAGCCTCAAACATTTTAATAATAGCCATTAGGCAGATCTATCCTTAACCCTTCGAGGCATATACCCTTTTGAAAGGGTAAAGTCACTTTAATCAGCCAAAATGATGGAAAAAATGATCGCAGAAACTTCTCCTTCCGATACATTTTAAAATTTAGCAATGTGAATCTGAAAATATTTTCTAAAATTTTTTCGAATACTTGGTTCAAATTTTATCACGAGTTGATTCAAAGGCCATTTTTGGCTTAACTTTTACTTTCGAAAAAATAATTTTTGATCAAAATTTGGAATTATAATTTCAAATTAGCCAGTATTTAGGAAAGTGTTTTGAGTACAATTTGCNCATACATTTTCTGGAGCCTACCATGACGTAGTATCACGTGGTTTAATTAACCTTGCTTTTCAAACGTTTTTTTCTTAAATTAAACATAAAATTCCTAGAATATATTATTTTTTTTCAAAAGATTAACTCTTCAACTTGATCATACAGGAAAAATTGAAGGTTGATCTTATAAGAGTTTTCTTTAAACAACGCTCAAAAAAGCCCCCCTGAAAGGGTATTATGCCTTGGCGGATTTTTTTTGTATATGATTCGGAGAGTTAAGGGGGTACCCCTCATGAAATGAGGCTGAACCAACAATTTTTCCGATTTTATTTCGAATATTTTTTTCTGAAAATATGGACAATTTGAAGATGACTGGTAGTATTTTTATCTCCATACTTAAGTCAGGAACCTACTTTATTTCATCATTTTGAAAATATATTGTCTTTAAATTTTAAGCATTTTAATAAAAAATTATGGATTTTTAGGAATTAGAAGTACTGTTTTGGAAGAAAAATCAAGTTTCGATAGTACACGCCCTCCGCGGGGTCATCAGCTGTTCTTTCATATATGTTTCAATATTGTGACTAAAAAATCCAGGAAGAAATAGGTTTTTCCGCGAGCTTCTTAAAATTAGCTCAAAAAATTGTTTCTTGTGGTTCATAAAATCGAAAAATAATTTTTCTATCCCTAAAACTCACGAAGAAATAGGCTTTTTGCTACAAAATATGACTCTCTTTTAACGCTTGTTCCTGATTGGTCGAGCAATCAGTGATTCTTGATTATGATTTTTGATGTGAGATTTACGTTCAATTAATCTACCAGGCTAAAAAATTAGGTATCACAATGTATAGTTTCTCAGATGTTTGCCCTCAAAAACCATGAAAACGGCATTTTCCACGAGGGGTACCCTTTTAACTCACATACTCAAAAGTTATGAACAGTGACGTACTCAGCGGTGGCCGAATCTGGCCACCTGACTTTAAAAATCATATTTTTATCCAAGTTAACGTTAACGAAAATATATACTATTTATTCAATAGCTTCAACAATTAATTGATAGAAAAAAAATTAAAATTATATTTTTCGGTTTTTTACGATAATTTTTTCTCTGAGACAATATCGTAAATATAAAATATTTGACTAAAACCTTCAATTGAAGAAAAACGGTAAGGAAATCAGTTTGTCATATAAATATAAAAAATAACCGCACGATAATTTGTCACCGTAACAGGGGGTGTTCATGTCTGATTTGAAATTTTGCAGAGCTAGTTTAGGAAAATCTAAAGCTTGAGCAATAATTTCAAAAGTGCCAATTTGTANACCTGGCTTTTATCTTGTGGAATCAAACTCAGATTTTGATGATAACACCAATCGTCACATAGTCGAAGCAGGAGGTCAAAATTACAAAATCTATCTCCTCCCAGACCATACATCGAAATTTGTTGAAAAGTTGACATAATACGTGAAATGAGTAAACTTAGATTTGCAGAAGACGTTTTTTCATTTTAATGACTGAATTGTCTTTAAGGGGGTACTGATCGCTGGTTTAATGAGGCCTTAGGGGCAATATAAATGCTTCTAAATGACCCGAAGTGATAACAAAGAGCACTGCCGACCGAATCATCAAAATTTTTTTTTCGATATTTTCGCGTTTTTTCGATTTTTTTCATGTATTTTTTTCAAAATGAAATTCAAAAATAACGATTGCTTTAATTTAACCACTAAAACTTCAAAATATCACGTTGACGTAAGCCAACTTTCAGATCAGTGTTTCAGTAGCTTTTTTTGAGCCTACTTACAAAAAAAATCGAAGCATTTTTTTTCGAAAATTTTCTCGTTGGTCCCTAAAAAACCATATTTTGAGTTTAAGGTCGAAATTTGTAAAAATGATTGAGTTTATTGTTCGTATTTGTATGAGCTAGCTTAGAAAAAAAATTAATGAATTAGACAAATAATTCTAGGAGGAGATAGTTTTTCCGACAAATAATTGCCAAAAAACGGTGGTTTTCTGCATATTCCAGAAAAACTAAAGCGAAATNGTGGGAGGAGATACATGTAGTTTTACCATTTTGGCTTAGGTCCTCTTGTGTCGCTTATGTGTCAGGAAGTGTGTGCATACAAAAAAGTTTTGACACATTTTTTACGCAAGCTGAAGGCTAGATCTACAAACTAGCTAATCTTAATAATAACCTCGAAGCCCTGATTGGCTAATATTTCATCGAGAAAAATCAATTCCAGCAACCAGTACCCCCTTAAGTCTTCATAAAAATTAGACATGAAAACCCTCTTAATCTACAAAAAGTATTTATCAAAATTCCTTTTGACTAATCGTGGGCGCCATCATGTGGACAGTTCTAGAACGCCCAATCAAATATCAAAATGGATCTCCTCCTAGAGCATTTCTCAATATTTCATTAAAACAATATTAAATTTGATTTTAATAATAAATAATTGTATTTAAATAATATTGAACAGAATATAAAGGCATAATTGTAGGTCTTTCCTTATTTAACAATGAAGAACTGTCAGGATCTAGCATGCGAACCGGTAAAAATACTTGTTTTTAATTGGCTACCAGTTTCACCAAAAACAAAAGGATGGAAATGCACGAAAAACCCTTTTGCTCCCATACTAGTCTAAACATTTTAACTTTAAGGAGGTGCACAGTGTTTTAATTTTATATGTATGAAAATGGCAACAAATTAGGCTGTCACACGTGATATTTTGGCAGAGACAGAGTTCTAAACTAGGTTCTTTGAGTACCTCTATCGTGTGTCTGAGATAATTTAGAGCAAAAGTGGTTTTAGAAATTTTTTTAACTTCATTGTATCTTTTAAATAGCCCAAATAGAAACCGGTCATTATAAAACCGTATGTTTAAGCTGGAAGTTGACAATGAATTTTTTTGCCGTGTGACAGCCAACGACACATGCCAAGTTTTGTTTTAATCTTTCCTTAAATATTTTTAAACTAATGATTTTAACGATTTTCTGCCACTATTTTTGTATCGGTTGTAAAATTATTTATAAACAATGCCTGATGTTTAATATGCCTTAATGTTTAGTATTTTGAAACTTTCATAATTTAAGGTCAAGTTATTTGCTTTCAACATATTGCAACGAAAACGACATCGTATAGTTAGATTTATGAAAATTCTGCACTTGAAACTGTCTAGGTTTTTTCTGAAAATATTTTTCTGGTCCATTTTGTCTTTCTACAAAGACGTAAACCCTTAAATTTACTCTTCCTTATCACTTATTTCCGATTCTTCTCGCCCTTTCCTATGAGCCATCACCAACTGTTTTTGTCTAGTTTGAAGCGTTTTCGTCACATCTTTTCGAACAAGTTCTATTCGCTGACATTCCGGTAAATTTTTTGACGCTGGTTTGATAACCGGTATATGATCATGGCCGACTTTCTCCCACGATTCGATACATAATTCTTGAAGTTGCGTTGCTTGTTTAACAATAATATCATTTATAGCTTTTATTCGCTGTTTTCCGATGGTCTGAATAAAAATTATTATAAAAATGGATTTTTTGAAGTAATCATCCTTTTTTCATGCAAGTTGACTCTCGATCGTTAAAAGAGTTTCAAACCGTTTACATTTCGGCTTTTGGAAACGACTTATTCGAATGAGTGCTCAGGTCTGACCCTTAAACATTGACAAACATTTAGAAAAAAATCAGAATAAAGTATTTTCAAAAAAATATAATGTAAAACTTGATAATCTTAAACATTCATGAAGAAAATTGAACAAATGGTCCGATTCAGACTATTTTTTGCTTAATCTAAAAATCCGAATGGACCAGTCATTTCCGAAAGCCGAGAAATAAACGGTTTGAACCCTGTCAACTTTAGAGGCCGCGTTTTTCAAAAAGTTTATGGTCAATTAAAGGGGGGGGTTTCATGCTTGATTTTAATGAAGACTTAGAGCTTCTCGTAATTATCGCGTTTTTTCGATGTTTTGAAAGTATTTCTTTCAGAATTTAGTCAAAAATAATGTTTGTTAAGATTTGACCACTCAACTACAGAATATCGGCTTGACATTAGCCAACTTTATGTTCATTATTCCACTAGCTTTTGTCTGAGCCTACTTTCGAAAAAAAAGCACATTTGTTTTCAAAAAAATTTTCACGTGACTTTGAAAAATTCATATTTTGAGTTTGAGATCGAAATCGAAAAAACACTCTCACGAAGTTTTTAGTTGTTTTGAGCTTATTTGGATTGAGTTCGGGTTGAGTTATGATACCATAAAAATAAATCAACACTTTGAAAATCAACTTTTGCATAAAATTTTTTCATTCTAAATTTTCGAGTTTGTTTAATATATAAGCCTATATAGTACCTATATAAGCACTTATAAAAAGAGTTTGCAAACTAAAAAATTCTTCACAAAAATAACAAAATATTCCCACATATTCATAAATTAAATGTTATGATTTTTGACACTTTTTATGATTTTTCTTTATCAAATTTATCATAAATCTGTCAAAACTAACTGATCCACGTCGTTGTGTCTTGAAAAGTTTAAACTGGAATTTTCAGATGAGCACTTTGCTACAAAATTGTAAAATTTATTTTTGAATCCGATCAAAATTATTCAAATACTTACATTTATGCTCGCCCAAAAGGTTGCATTCATCTTATCGTAGAAGTCAAAATCAGCTTTGTTAAAACTTCTTAATTTTTCTTTTATATCATCGTCCATAAACTCTTGTGCTGTTGTATTCACTTCGATGGGTCTCTTAACTGAAGCAGCAATTGTGACTATGGCAGAGTATGACCAACAAAGTTTATGTTTTAAAAGAACCAAATTTAAATCGAAATATTCTTCGATAAGGATAAAATGATATTGGGTTTCTACAGAACTGATCATCGATTGCATCAAAACGTCAGCAAGGTTCTTTTGGACTACTTCAAAGCCGTATGTGAACAACTAAAAATAATTATTGTTTATGATATGAAATTGACTTTAACATAAATCTGATGTAAATGAGCAATAAATTTCGAACAAAACTTAGAAATAATAAAAACTAAATTAAAATTAAAAAAAAAAATTGTTAATAAAACTTTATACTTAAATTTAATATATCAAAACGTCAGCTGGGTTACCATAAACATCTTT
>SCLH01000212.1:458925-480999 GCA_004367855.1 Oikopleura vanhoeffeni
GAGTGTAGGACCGTTCATTTATTTTTTTATAAAATCAAATTTTTCTAATATAATTTACGAATCAATTTGAAAATTCGAAATTTAATCGAAAAGTTGAATATTTTATTCAAAATTTTAAATTTTGATAGTAAAAAAAATGTAAAAATTAATCTTAAATTGAAAACCCCAGATCCGAATATTTATCTTACGTATGTTCATTGGCCACATATATATTTGGCGCCCATGGGTGCTTAGGCTGGCCGCGGTTGTCCCCGAAGGCGAAACTATACATTTCTCGGAAAAAGTATTCGTCTCAAAAATTTTAAAAACTTTCAATTTCCTCAAATCCAGATTTTTTTGAAAATTTTGAGCACGGCTTCTGATTGGTTCTCAAAAAATGCTCAGAAATAGGTTTTGATATGTTTATCTTGTAGCGCTAATCAAGGCGATCATTTTTTATATTAGAACATACCCACTCATACCCCTTAAAAAAAAGTTATGGAGGGTCTTTTGACTACTTGTCCTTATACAAAAACAGTGTTTTGTCAATATCTTTTGTTTAAGAGACATGACTTTTCTAAAAATTTAACATAAGACGGGAAATATTATTAAGCGCCTTTGAAACTAAAAATTTTTTTTTCAAAACGACTGCGGTCATGTCTAAATTTTGAATATAAGGGCCACAAAAGTCAAATTTTCGACAAAAATAGCTGAAGTTTCATAAGTATATTGACAATGATAATGACCTCGAATTCATTTGAAATTGTTATTGTGTATTTAAAACATAATAATCTTGAGATCTGATGACCACTTCTCTTCAAAAATTATTGAAGGGGGCGGTAAAGAGCAAAATAATGAAATATGACCGATTAGATAAATAAGTAGAAAATAATTGATCAACTGTCCTTATACGACGCATTAGACTGAAAAACGATCAAAATTTCAAATTTCAAGTGAACATATGTTTGGCATTATTTCAGGTGATCGATTTCACCGAAACAGTTGATTTCAATGTTTTTTTAGTCTCCAGGATACCTGAGGTGTCACACCACCCTTAAATATTTTTAATTATGAAGTACATACAATTAAATAATTTTGTTTAGATATCATTATTCTGGATTTTTGGAAGATGGTACTTTTTTCGATGATTCGTATCACCGCGGAGGTACTTATAACACATATGTTGGAAGTGGTTGGTTAATCCCTGGAATGGATCAAGCTCTTTATGGAATGTGCATAAGAGAAAAACGATTGGTTGAAATTCCAGCTCATTTAGCATACGGAGACGAAGGTGTAGACGGAATTCCAGGTACAACTATTGATCCTGTGTTTTTACTTCCAAAATATTTTAAGTCGAATTTAAAAATAAAATTATTTTAGAAAAAACAAAAAATAAAATAAGTTCTGTGCGATTTCTGCCTTGGTATTACCAAGTTGGTAATGAATTTATTTATCAGTTATGTTACAGTAAAGAAAAAGTTTTTTGTTTAAAATGACGATGATAATGTCCGACTCATGTTCTTATTTGATTGTTTAACAATTCAAGATATTTCCTTCCTCTATTTAAAGTATAGTTTGAACCTAAACTTTATGGTGTCCAGATTTTTTGAAATTTATCCTTATCAAATTCAAATTTTTTTAAGTGGAGTTGTCGTCGTCGATAAAAAATGTAAGGTTTGAATTTTGAAGGCGGTAAGGATATATTTTGAACAATTTTTCCATATCAAAGTTTAATTATCAAACACTTTAAAATAAAGATTTTTGTCATTCATTTTCATACAGACTTATTTTGTTTTGAGAAACAGATTTTCTCATTTTTTCAGCAAACAACCTCTTATTAATAAAAAAAACGTTTGTTTTAAGGTGGTGCAAATATTTTCTTCACAGTAGAACTTGTCGATATTTGGAGTGGTGCTGATGATGTCAAAACTCACGATTTGGAAGTGGTGGAAGATTGCGAATACGGGAGAGTAGGAGATGGAGATTTTGTCAGATATCACTATAATGGAACACTTCCAAATGGAAAGGAATTTCATTCTAGTTATGAAGAAGGCAGAACTTACGATACATACATAGGTAGGTTATCTCCGCAGATTTTTAAGCATTTTGCTATAGCCGTTTAGCAAGCTCGATTCGTTTAAAAAATTATAACAGATACATCTTTATTGAATTGCGCTTTAAATTTGAGATTTTTTCTTGAAATGAACAGTTCATTTCAAAAAAAAAATTCATTATGAACTGAAGACAAAACAATAGAAAATTGAGTTTCCGAAACAATTTTTGCGGCTTTAGAGGTTTAAAGGGGTCGGTGTATTTTGACAGATTTGCACTTTTTCAAATTTTTTTCTCTTGATGGGAAACTTTTCGCCACTTCAAAAGTTTTGGATAGAAACATTTTCGAAGAAAAGTTGCCACTTTTGAGCTTACTTCGTATAATCTGATTTCTTCATCATTTTTATCATTCTTAGTTTATAAATCGTCTTTTGAAAAAACACTCTAAAAACGCGCGTTTGCTGTGAAAGGTGTCAAAATTACAGTTAATTTTTTTCTATTTTTTATTCATTGGACTTCATCAAAAACGGTCTCGACCACCAGCTAAAATTTATAGTATAATTTAATTCTTTACGATTTTTACGAATGTCGTAAATGATTTTTTAGAATGTTCGAAACTTTTTTCAAAAATATTCATAATTTGTCGAATTCGAATAGTTTAATTCGAACTCAAAATTTTATTAAAAAGCAATAATTCGAAAATTCTCTATTTACAAAAGTTGCCTGGATCATGAAACATTACTTTGATGGTATACATGTATATTTTGTTATATAGGGAAGAATATATAAACCCAGTAAAAAGTTTTTCATCAAGAGCCCATATCCGTTTCTGTCAAAATGTACCGACCCCCTTAAAGCTAAATTAACAATTTTTTGATCTTATCTGAAAATGCAAGTTTGAAAAAATTAAGACAAATGCCAATTTTCGTCTGGTAGACTTAAAAATACTATAATGAAAAAATTAATTGCACTTCATAAATAAAATTCAGATTTTGAGCAAAAATAGTGTATCCTGTTCCAACACTGAATCAAAAACGATTTTGTATTGAACAATACGTATTGTACAACTACGTATTGTACAATACGAAATCGTTTTTGATTCAAGAGTGTTGGAAGTTCCAACTTGGAACAGGGTATTGTTAGTTAGTGTTAGTAAGTTTTCGTAAAAATATTAAATCCGAAAGGTGGCGCTAGCACAAGAACCGCGTTTTAAATTAAAAACCTAAACTAATTTTAAAATGATATTTTTCTTATTTTTTAAATATTTTGAAAAATTTGAAGCACCTTCAAATCTCTCATGAAAATTTTAAAATTGTTTTAAAAATCCCCGAATATTCTCGTGAATATGTTTTCAATTGTTAATTAACATGAAAGTTTTAAGGCAAAGGATGGTTAATCAAGGGAATGGAAACAGGATTGATTGGTATGTGTCCCGGAGAGTTAAGAAGAATAACAATCCCACCACATTTGGCTTATGGAGAAAAGGGAGATGGTAGTAATATTCCCGGTCATTCTTCAATTATTTTTCACGTCAGACTAGTAGACAGGTACATTTTATAAAAAAAAATCAAATTTTAGTTGGATAACTGCCATTTTTTTTTGGCATTTTTACAGTAAATTTACATTGTTTTTTTTATCCAAAATTTCGAACGCCCCTGACCGAAACTATTTTTGAATTTCACACAAATAAATATTTAGTATGTCAGATCATAGGTAGCAAGCGAATTTTTCGAACGTACCTGATCATACGCATGATGATTGGCTCGCGTTCAATAATAGTTTTTTCATTTTGTTCTACCTAATTTTTGGATTGATCGGTGTCGTTATCTACTTTGAGCTTTCCTCGCTAGCCAAAATATGACATTTTATAAATTATTGTTGTAAACTCAATATGCTATAATTATTTAATTGTGAATGTGCACCACCAAGTTTTAAACAAAAATATTTAAAAAATTAAGATTTTTTCCTGATGATGAACCCGCGGTCAAGGTCATTGATGAAATTAAGGACTGTCAACGAAAAACTGAAGCTGGAGATTTTATTCGATATGTGGGTGTTGGGTATTTGATGGACGGAACCGTTTTTTGGCAAACTGAAGAGGGTTCTACTTACAATACTTATTTGGGATACAAAGCACTTATCGGAGGAATGGAAGTTGTAAGTGATTTGTTTGTCCACACAAAATATCATGATCGATATTTAAAGTTGAAAGATATAAAAATTTTGTATAAAAGCAACGTTTCGAATCAAAATTTTCGATATTTTAATTTTTAGCTGATAATACTTTTTAAAAGTATGACGTTCAGAAAAGGCACATTACGAAGACTTTTATAGACTTTTTGTGTGAAAATTGATGTCGATAAACTGATGTCCGTAAAATAAATAGATAAATATCGGTTTTCTTACCACTAAATGCATCATATTTTGATTAGAGGTTTAAAAATATGAGAGAATGATCTTCTCACAGGTTTGAAAACTCTATGTTAAATTTTCAAAATTTTGAAAAAAAAATCGAAATTTTTTACTTTTTTTCCAATTTTTTTGAATGGCAAGTTGCGGGCGTTTAGAAACCGATGGTCATTTTTTGNAAAAAAATTTCATAAACTTTCAAAATAGTCTTCGGAAAATTTGCTACAACTTTTTTGCCTGAAATTGTCCAAAATATTACCCATCCCGAGTAATGTTTATTTCTATTTTAAACCCGTAAAACACATGGCGTCAAAGAACTCCCTTAATAAAAAACTAATTTTTTGTCCGATCTAAATCGACAAATACTTGATCGGATCGACTTTGATCCGATCCGGTCAAGTTTTTTAAATCTGCGATCTGATCAAGCTCGATCCGATCAGGTTTTCAAAATTTGCGATCCGATCAAATTCGATCCGATTTCATCTGTGGCTCAGCCAAAGAATGACCATCGGTTTCTAAGTTCCCCGCAAGTTGCCATTTCCCCGCAAGTTGCACATTTAATGAAACCTTCTAAAAAATGGCAACCTCGGATCTCAAGTTACTCTCTAAGAATTTTTTCCGTACCATTGTTTTTATTCTTAGAGTTAATAGATAATATAATGTTATATTAATGCAAAATTTCGATATTTTATTTTCAAGCTGATTATACTTTTGTTAGCTTAGGAAACTTTGAAAAGCCGAACTTTCAAAATGCTTTCAGAAACATTTTTTTATCTTGCATTGAAGATGTGAAATTTCTCTAAAAATTGGAATCAGTGAGGTTACTCGTGAAATACAGATAACGAATAGATTGTTTAGTCACGTGGTTTGCGTTGACCACCCCCTTTAGAAAATGTGGTGAATTACCACTGGTGATATTTTAAGAAGTGAATTTAAAACAAAAACGTTCTAACGCGTACGAGTTAACTATATTTTTTTACTTAAAATTTTATATTCATTTAATTTCAATTATTATTTTAAAGGGTATGAAAGGTGTTTGTGCTGGTGAGCGACGTCGAATTATCCTTCCCCCAACTTGGGCCTATGGAGAACGAGGATCAAGTTCTGGCAAAATTCCCGGTTCTGCCGTCATAATCTTTGATGTTAGGTTCGGGGAGAAAATTAAAATAATTATTTTTCAACTTAATTGATTTAAACGTTATTTAGTAAATATTATAAAATTTTATTCAAACAACGTTTCGATGCATCATTGTCAAACGTGAAACTTTCTGTAGGTTCAGAAATTATACAGTTTGAAATCTACAGTTTGAACATTTTGCCTGATAGGTACTTGAAAGTGAGCTAACTAAAGGAAATATTAAGCTCAGTTTATAATAGTGTACAATTTTGAATTGGAAATTTCACTTAATTTGAATAAACTAAATTCACTTAACGAAAATTTTACGTTTATTTTTCTATTATTATACACGTTATTTTTTAATTATTAATTTAAATCTACATTGATATCTACATTTTAAATACAAAAACAAAATTTGTATTATAATTTTAATAAGAAAGAATGACTGATCATTCGCGCTAGATCAATTAAAGTCCCTTGCGCAATTTGAAATCAAATGTTTTATTTTGAGCATTTTAAAAGTAAAATATTTAAAGTAAACCATTAGATTTAGCCATTAACCATTAGAAAAATAAAAGAAACCATAATATTTAGCTTCGAAACATATTATATAACTTATATAATATGTTCGAAAGCTAAATATTATGGTTTCTTTTATTTTTTCTGAAAGTAGTAATTTTTAATATCTCCAATAATTTGTAGTGATAAAACCTCATCATTCTCTTAATTTAAGAGAATTAAAGAGTTTAAAGACCATTCAATCTAGTTATTTAAAACCAATGTCACAAGATGCCAAATGTTGCCCAGCCAAAATGTTTTTCAAATAAATAAAAATGTCAAGCTTGATAGATAGGCAATTTCAAAAACTGTTTTCGATTTTTGACAGAGTTGCAAGTGATTTTCAAAATTTTTTAATTTCCAACGTACTGCCGTATTTGTCTATTGGACGTTCTTTTGTAAAAGTCCCGTATAAGATTAAAAAAATGAATATATCAAATTCCGAGTTTTTATTGTAGAACTCCCCGAAATTTGTTCCTATCTGGTTAAAATTTCAAGAGATGCGCATGTTCATGCTGAAAATTTGGCTAATAATTACAGCTCTCTAGCTCAATTTTTCGATTTTTAAAAGCATAATTTTCAAAAACGTCCGCTGAAGACAAATGAACCATTTTTATATATTACTTAATTTAATTTAACTAAATTTGTTTTAATTTTAACTAAAACTAAAATGTTAACTGAAATATTAAATTTTCACTAAGTTTCGCGTTAGCAATGCTTAGTCTCAGCATCTCAATTCTATTTTATTCACCTTAAATAATTAAGCAAGATTAAACTTAGTTTAAACCCAGTTTAATTCAATTTGTTTGAATTAAACTACATTTAATTCAAATTAAGTTAATTTGAGTTTATCTAACATACTTTGACTTAATGTTATTTAACTAATGTCAAGTTAACTTAATTTAACTTAACTTTATTTAACAAAATTTCAGTCAATTCAACCTAGTTTATCATAATTAGTTGAAATTAAACTGAATTTAATTTTAATAAACTTAATTAGACTTACTTTTATTTTTACTCAATTTAATTTAATTCAACTTGATTAAACTAAATTTAACTCAATTTAACTCAATGTAACTAAATTTAACATTAATTCCTCATCTCATTTAAAAATTGTGAACAAAATAAATTTTTTTGAACGAATTTACCCTAAAAAAGATTAATCGACTTTCATAATCCATCTGATACTCCAAAATTATTGACGAAGGGTAATCCACCAGAAAACTGTACTAAGCTGATTGAAGGTCAAATTATGCTTGTTGACTATCACGCCGAATTAGAAGATGGAACTCATGTCGACACTTTCAAGGATCTCAAAGTAAATTATGAAAGTGGAAAATTGGTTTACGGAATGTACACACTTCTATCGGTAAGACTAACGATTTAGATTAAAATTTAAAAAATGATTTGATAATTTTAGAATCTTATTTTGAAAAAATAGCTCACTTTTGTCATCTTTGTAACGTGAAAAACTCAGAAATTTCTAATACTCACGAAAAGTTTCATCGGAAAAAAATCGAGATAAAATCTTGTTTAAATTTTTCTTTGGCTTTCAAAAAAAATATGATGTAGTTTATCACAAAAATAGACTTTATCAAAAAACAAAAATCAACAAAAAAAAAAGGCAAAACATAAAAATTAGTTTTCAATTTTAACTAATCAGCATCGGATTACGATCCAAAAATGCAAAAATTTTAGATATTTTTGAATGCCTAAGGATTTCAATAGTCAAATTCTTAAACGGAGTTGATCATTATCTCGAGAAATATACAGAAAACAATGAATTTTAAAGAAAATATATTTTAATGTTTAGCAAATATGAAAAAAGTATGAAAAAACCACTAAATGCATTAGTATATTTTGTTCAATTCAATTGTATAATAATTGCAAAGTTTCGTTCTTTCAAAATTATGCAATAAAAGCAATTTCCATATATTAACCAAACAAAACAACCAAAAGTGTCACCAAATATCCTTTTCCCAACCTTAGTCCATCTTTAAAATGCTTATCATCTCTATAGCACGTGTTCGAATCCCACTAATGTTGTCTCAGTGATTGTCTTCAGTATGATAGGCAAGGGTGCTTGATATTGGGACCGCCGAAGTTGATTGATGTGTAATCACTAAGACAACATAAGTGGGATTCGAACCCGCGCTATAGAGATAGTAAGCATTTTGCAGATGAACGTAGGTTGGGAAAGGATATTCACAAAGTTAAGTAAAAAGTAATTCTCATGATATTCGAGTCGAGTAACTCGACGCATATTTTTCAAACTAATAAATCGTTATATTTTAGGAAATGTGCATTGGTAGCAGTTATCATGTCATTCTTCCTCCTCATTTCGCATACGGTGAAAAGGGCGTTGTTGACTACGTACCCGGCAGTGCTGTTCTGCACATAGATTTCACCGCTCATAAAGTATGGAACAAAATGAAACCAAACCAAATTTCAGATTGTCCGAACAAAGATGAAATCAGCTTTGAAATTTGTGATACTGTAAGTATATAACCACCGTGGGAGATGGCAGCAGCCTTTAACAAACGATTTGCCAACAGACGCGATAGGCAACAGTTTTGAGCTCATTAGATTTCAACGAATCTCTGAAGGAAATAGGCAACACCCAGGGTGTTACACCCTAGGAAATCTGGACAGATAATGTTCAATTTTGCACATCTCAGAAAATCTAAACAAATTTGATATCCCCCTTTCACACTTTGCTTAAGATTTTGGCCCTACTACTACAGCACAGTACGTTCACTACACAGGGTTAAGCAAAGTGTGAAAGAGTTATATTCTAAAATAATTTGGCACTGATATTTCACTTTTTGAATTTTTTATCAAATAAAAGACTTTGAGGGCGATATCTTTGTGCAATACGCAAAAACTTCATGTGTTGCCTATTGGCGTCACCAACTGTTCAAAAAATGTATTGCATAACTGATGCAGAATATGTTTGCGCACAGGTTTTCCTAAAGTATGCATCGTGTAACTTTTTTTCAAACTAAAATAAAATCGAACTAGAAAAAGGTTGCATTTGTAATACAAATTTTGTATTGAACATTATATCTACGTTTTGACTTTTATTTGTGATTTTCAAGATTTTGAAGTGACCAGTTCAGGACATAAGTTAAAGCCTATGAGAAATCATGCATTTAGCACAATTTCAAGTAATCTTAGGCTGACCGCGGTTGTCCCCTAAGGCGAAACAATACATTTCTCGGAAAAAGTATTCGTCTCAAAAATTTTAAAAACTTTAAATTTCTTCAAATCCAGCAAAAATAGGAGAGAGTTTATCTCTTATATTTGTTTTATCGGCGTATGACCGGAACAATGGAAAATAAAAAAATCATAAAATGGCTTGGATCTTTGTTCTCGATTATCCCAGCCAATCAGTTCTACAGAGAAAAAATACTGCGTAGAAATTTGACGTATAAAAAATATATCAGAAAGAGAAAAATATTAGAGAATTACTTCGAAAACCACGGTTTTCTGATTTCGGTGTTTTTGACGCGCCAATTTCTAGATATCCTTTGTCACTTTTGGTTAGAATGCGTAGCCACTACTTCTTTTAACGTGTGATTTTAACTTTGTGGCTACGCATTCTAACCGAAAAGTGATAAAGGGATATACCGCGGTCAGCCTAAGAAATCTCTAAATTGCTTGAGAAGTAAAAACGACTGCAAAACGGTTTGTTGAGAGGTGCAAAATCTTACCTTTTGACAAAATTAATTTTTAAATAGGCCCACTAATCAGAAAAATCTGAAGAACGGATCCGATTTAGGACGCAGGTTTGCTGGATAATACAATTTGTTAAATGTTATATAAAAAATACGTCTATACTACAAGTATATACTACTGTAAGTAAATATCTGTTAAAATTGATTAAGTTGTAATTATCTTCTGGGTTTAAATTTTTATTTTCAAATTTTGAATGCCTTGGCTGACATCCCTTGCCTAGTAGTTAAGACATTTTTTATGTTGTAGTAAATCAACTAGTCAGATGTTTTCAGCTGTTAAAAAAGTTCTGTGTTGAGACTTTTGAAAACTAAGCTGCATTTTATATTTTTAGCGTTATGTAGCATTTTTTGGTAATTGTGGCTTTTTTTATAATTTGAGAAAATAGTTTTAAAGACCATTTTCCGGAACTTCCGGCTCGGAACTTAAAAGTACCACTTTCTTAATAAATATAACTAGACAAACCAAATTTGTTATGTAGCATCCGCTCGCATGATAAATTATATTTCTAATTTTAATAAATATTTTAACCCCTGAACTAAAAATTCCTGAACTCCTGACAGATTCAAAGTTGCAAAATCCATAGATAATTCTGAAAAACGGTAGGACATTTTTTTACCTCTGTTTTTACGATAAAATTTTACAAATTCTTACAAAACAAATAACTTTTCGTCTATTTATTCATTTTTGCCACCGATATTCTTAAAAATGTAAAAACTTGTTTAAATTTAATTTTGACTTTAAAAATCCTTTTTTTATTTTTTTGCGTGAATATAATAAAAAGACACTGACAAAAATTTTATAAGACGTTGATGGAAATTTTTGAAATGGTTAAAAATTTAGCGTTTTTAATTTTAACCGGTGAAATGTTTTTTCAAATTTCAAATTTAAACATTTTTAGTTATTAAAATAACATCAGAAATCAAGAAAAAACATGTGAATAATTCGGGAAATTTCAAAAAAAATGATCAGACGTTAACGTATAAAGCGGCCAGCTTTTTGCCTGTTCAATTATAGTATAATTAAAATCCTATGGCTCATAGGCTATGGGCAGGCTTGTAAAAAGGATGGGATAGATAGGGATGGGGATGCATCCCTTGGAATGGGTGGGGATGGATTATCTAGGGATGGGCCATCCCCATCTATCCCTACTTATCCTTAAAGCCATCCCTTTTTATCCTCACGCCATCCCCACTTTATCCGGGAATAGGGATAGAAAAATCAGCTAGGATGCATCCCTTTACAAGCCTGGCTATGAGTGTCACTTATGTTATTTTTCAGGACTTGGACGATTCAATTGATGTGGTTGAATTTTCTGCTTGTTTCTCTGACTGTATGTTACAAGGAGAACCATGGGATTCCCACCAAACTGCCGAAAAGAATGTTTTTACAAAATTGGACTCAAATGGAAGTAACTCGTTGACCGTTGAAGAATTTCGTCTCATATTTGGCGAAGGGACTCGCAGCGAACTTTAACATTCCATTTCACACACTTTGAACCATTCAAAATAACGCGAAAATTATGCAATTTATAACTAGGGCGTCCGACGGGAAATAAGCTATTTAGATAAATTAATAAATGAAATTAAAATGAGGGCAATACATGGGTTTCAAAAATTTCTAAAAAACCTTTTTCAGTCCGCCAGGAGTTAAAACTGCTTTAAGTACTCAAAAGATTTTTTTATAATTGTCAGGGAGTGGATTTTAACTATTTACCCAATATATGTTTCTTAAAAATCTTGATGAAATTGTCTAAAATTTCTTGAGAAAAAGTTTTATGTTTTGTCTCGACGGAAACCCTATTTATTACGCAAGTTATTTTTAGAAAAAATTTAACACATGTAGATTTACACATGTGACATATCACTGACATGTAGTAATCCGAATTTTTTTCAAGGAATAAATAATCACACATTTTAACATTCGAATTTAATCGCAACATTGCCTTATATTTTCTCCGAAATCAAATTATAAACAAATTTTTGTCAAGTAACGGAAAAAATATGAAGCAGAAAATCAAGATTGGAGACATTTAATTTCTTAATTTTCTAAACTTCTTAGAGCATATTATTTTTTGTTCTCAATTCACTTTCTCCGCTCACCTATGCGACAGAGAATTAAATAACTCATGAAAATTAACGATCCGTTTCATTTCTATAAAATTTTTATGCAGGGGATATAAATTATATCCCCTGCATAAATTCCCCTGCACAAATTATATCCCCTGCACAAATTATATCATATAATCCGTACAAAACGTCGAGAAGTTGTAGCGCAAATAAATTGTATTTCAAATGGCATTTTAATGACATTTTCAATAAACAATTCAACTTTTAATTCAGCTTAATTTTGAATTTATAAAATAAAACGTGTAATAGTTTGACCATTATACAGTATAACTTTTTCTGTCCTTAAATTATTTAACGATGTTTAATTACTTAGGAAACCGTCAATCTGGTAATTTACGAAACAAACCGGATTTGATATGACCCAAATAATATGAGCGATATCATATGGAAAAACATAAAAATATGTTGATAACAACTGTTATATTGACGCATATAATCTTTCAGAAATAATACTCAATTTGCTATAGGCTATAGTCTGAAGTTCACAATATACGATTTTAAAAAGATAAGAAACGTCAATATAACAGTTCTTTTCTCAAATTAATTTTTAATTGACAATTTCCGTTTGTTTCGTAAATTCCCAAATTGCCAGTTTCCTTGATAATTTAACGTCGTCAAATAATTATAAGACGGTATAACATGATTTATTTTATAAATTGTATACTTATTTATTTTTTACAGCGGAAAAATTAGTTTAAAATTATTTATTTTGTGGCCTGTTTAATCAATACATTATGTGCAGTTAAGTATGTGTTGTGAAATTATTCACAAAATAGTGTTGTTTTTCGAAATTGGTTAACTCGATTGCGTGAGTGTGATTGCTTAATCAACTACAATCTCAAATTAACGAATTTACTTTTCGAATTATTGACAATTAATTAGATGAAAAAGTCACAAATGGACAATTTTACATAAAATAAGTTTAAATAATAAGTTAAAGCTACTATCAAAATTATGATTTCACCAATAACGCTCACTGAATAAATAATCACAACTTTGCTTTCGCTTAAATTTTGCCATAATTGAACTTTTTCTCATTCTTAATCTTCGTGACTACTAATATCTTGAATCTGGGAAGACGGCCTGTTTAGTAAATCAAAGCAACATTTGATTTTCATTTACTAACTAGGGCCATTTCGATCATGATACTCGAGTAACTTAGATCTTTTATTCCATATTATTTTAAAAGGCAAATAAGAGATTTAAGTTACTCGGGCATCATGATGGATATTCCTGTATTTAAGATATATTTTGAAAATGATTCGTAACCGCCTCATATCTAAATTAATTAGCAATATTTGAAGAACAACAAATAGGCTTTGCAGATTTATCCTATGATCGTTCTTATTAGATATCGTGGTAATTATAATTTAAAGTTCGATTATATACAATTTTCTTAGATTTTCTATTCCTTGAAAAGTGAATATCCGCCTCAAATATCTCTTTAAATTGTAAAATAATATGTTATTTGCCCATTACCGAATCTTCATTACCCGATTTGTAAAATATATAGAATAAATTTTGAACAAATATGTCCGCCGTAGTCCTTATTTTTGCAATTTTATTTATTCTGTAAAATTACTACCTTTTTATAATCCCTTTGTTAACTGCTATTTGACTTGAAAAAGGTTTAAAATAACAAGATCATTATTATTCATTTCAAAAGTTTTGACTCCAAACGGAAGTAGCCAGTTTGACTACCACTTTACAGAAATTTTAAATTCCGAACTTATGTAAAGATGATTAGAAAATTTTAAATTTAATTTAGATATTCACATTCTTTAGTAAAGAATCTTTACACCCATTGTGGTGAAAATAATTCAAAATTCATAATTAATTGTGGTAAATTTTGTGCTAAATTTTTGTGCCAAATTTTTGTGCTAAATTTTGTGCTAAAATTTTGTTAGTATTTACAAAAACGGGATAAAAAAGGGATAAAGTCCATCCCGGGATAAAAGGGGTTAATCTATCCCCCAAAACGGGATAAAAACGGGATAGGGATGGAAAATCGGCGGGGATGTATCCATTTTGGAAGCCTGCTCGAGAGTGGCAAAATTCGAATTTCTTAACTCACATTATCGAGCTTTAGAGCGCCCCTAGTCGAAATTGAAAAAAATAGCGATGCAGTCAAGCTGTTCAATAGTTATATCGATTACCCGACTTCCTGGTCGTTATTCGCTAGATTTTTGGCCAAAATTTTTAAATAATTCGGCTTTTGAAAACAACTCATCCGATTACATTCTTAGATAGCTCAGACTGAGGTCAAATATCTTGTGAATAATAAAATACAAAAATTGGTCCAAATCCGACCATTGCTTCCAATTTATAAAAAAAAAAAACTATTAAAAATTTCAGAGATTTCAGAAAAAAAAGATAAAATAAATTGGTCCGATAGACCAATTTTTTATGTTATTATGACCAAGATATTTGTGCTCAGTTTGAGCTATCGAATAATGTCATCGGATGAGTTGTTTTCAAAAGCTGAATTATTTAAAAATTTTGGCCAAAAATCTAGCAAATAACAACCACGAAGTCGCGTAATCGATATATCCGGATTCCGAGATATAATATCTGTTTGTCACACTTTGATTAATCAATAATAATGATGGTGAATTAGCCAGAATTTTTATATAAATTTAAAATACATAAAGTATTTACGACGCGTTTGGGTTTATTCCATCTTCAATGAAGATTCTTCATGTAAAGAAATACAGTTACAAAAATCAACATTTGAACTTCGGAAGTCTAGAGTAATCGAAAAAACGTGGAAACTAAATTGAGTGACGGCAGATTTACTTATAACTTAGACTGTTGTTATTTTAGCAGAGTAAAGTTAATTTTAGGTATTAGCAAGAAACTTGGGCTAAAATTATTATTATTATTTTTTTTTATATAATTCGGCTTTTGAAAACTACTACTAGTACTTATCCGATTAAGTTTTCAAATAGCTCAAACTTAGCACAAATATCTAGTGAAACATAAAATAAATTAGACCGAATCGGACCATTTTTATTTTTTTTTAGATTACTGAAATTGTTTAATTATCAGTTTTTGTGAGAAAATAAAACAATGTTCTAATTCGGACCATTTTTTTCAATTTATTTTTTCTCAATATTTGTGCTCAGTTTGAGTTATTTAAGAAATTAATCGGATGAGACGTTTTTCGAAGCCAAATTATATAAAATTTTATGTTTATTCACTTCCTAAGTGTGATAAAGGGATGAACAGTTCATAATATTTTTTATGTGTGCCGAGTTTGCCTCAAGGGCCTCGGTGCATTTTGACAGATACGGATATGGGCTCTTGATGAAAAACTCTACAGGGTTTATATATTCTTCTCAATATACCACCAAAGTAATGTTTCATACTCCAGGCAACTTTTGTGACTACAGAATTTTCGAGTTATTGCTTTTTAAGAAAATTTTGAGTTCGAATTACACTTTTTGAATTCGACAAATTATGAGAAATCTTTGAAAAAAGTTCCAAACATTAAAAAAATGCCTTATTTTTGTTCAAATTTTTTTTACAGTATTTTTTTAAAATCAACGAACAAAACTCTTCAAAATGGCCAGTTTAACTTTTCGCTTAGGTGACCACATATTTTTTATATGCTATTTCAAAAAGCATCTGACATTTTTTTGGGATTTTCGGTCGAAACTATTTGGAAATATTTTGAAAATTTTCCTTATTTCTTGTTCAAAATTTTTCAAACTAATTTTTCTGGGATCCTCAGCTGAAAATATTTGGAATGGCTACTTTCACTATATTTAAATATGTCTTCGATTTGTTTCTTCGCTCTTGTTAATACTCTGAATCATACTTTTTTGAACAAAACTACGGATCGGCAGAAATACTCCAAAGCCCTTATTATCCGGAATTAACATTTTTTTCTCACACCCAAACTTGCCGAATTGATAAGCCGACCCATTCACCGCGTCAAATTTGATAAATTAAACTCCTCAAGAAAAATATTTTTTTCGATGTTGTAAAATTTTTGTTCTTCCGTCTTTTTACACAAATTTAAATTTTCGATTTTGACATAGAAATCGTATTAAATAAAATTTAATAAATCCGAGACAGTGGTCGAAAGCGTATTTTAGGGCTCCTACGTAACAAATAAAAAATAATACATATACTGTACATATTACTGTTATTTAGACACCATGGAAGCAAACGCGCGTTTTTTGAGTGTTTTTTCAAAAGACGATTTATAGGGTAAAAATAATCAATCTGACAAAATTCAGGTCATACAAAGTAAGCTGAAAAGTGACAACTTGTGTTCGAAAAAGTTTTTATTCAAAAATTTTGAAGTCGCAAATAGTTTCCCATCAAGACAAAAAAATTGAAAAAATGCAAATCTGTCAAAATGCACCGAGGCCCTTAAATTATATATTCACAAAGAGGGGGTTTATCTAGTTTCAAAGTGCTTTAACTAGAACCAGTTTTGTTACTGATTAATCACTGTACAACGTTAAATTCTTAATTTCATGGCCTTTTATTGGAAGATATTAAAGGCATTAATTGTTTTTTACCTGCAAGGATATTCTTTATTCAACATAATTTATTAATTTTGATTTGCAAATGATTCTCACAAATCAAAAGATTATGAATTTTAAGTTTCTTATAATTGAAAAGTAATAATCTAAGAAACAACCGGTTTTGAAAATCAATATTTGGTTCAGCTGAAAACTTATTTAATGAAAAAACGCAAGGTTTTGACATTTTCAGCCAATTTAGTTGCAAAAGTTACCGTGTAAAACTTTTATACCAAAGTACTTTTCACGCAAACTTGATAAAAACCTTAGTGTTGATTGTAAAGTTTTTTGACAATTGTAGGTTAAGTTTTGACTCAGCAAATTTTTTTAAGCGAAACTAATTCCATCTAAAAGGTAAACCACTTTTGAGGTGATTGAAAGATGCAACACTTTCCACATAAGTAATTCATTGGCATTTAAAAAAGTTACAATTCCGGTCAAGTCTTTCTTCTCATTTTCACCCTCAGACGAAAAGACACTGAAGTTGTCATTTTGACACAATGATTGTAATATTATATAATTTATATAAAAAGAACGTTTTGGCATTATACACAACACATGATCCGAGGGAGATAGGGCGGTTCGTAGGTGAGTTTGAAAGAGTATATGAAAAGCTAAATATTTAGACAATGAGTTGCGTGGGTAAGTCGCAGGCTCCTTCCCACTTATATTTATACAATCCTCTGCTCAAACTAACCCACTTTCCAAAAATTGATATTCATCTATACAGTATAGATGAATATCAATTTTGGGAAAATGAATTAGTTTAGACTATACTTAAACAATAAAAGCGGGTTACATTCGATAAGAAAGACCACAAACGGTCAATTTTTCCATAAATAGCCTTTTTTGGTTATTTTTATTATGTAGATCCAAGTTGAATCAAAAACTAAGTATCTTTATAATTATAATTTTCTTTATTTTACCAATTTCTACTATAGTGAGGGTTGTCTACTTATGTCAGATTAATAACCTTCACTTTTAACGGATTATTAAAAACTCATATGACTGACCTTCAGATGCAATTTGTATTTTTAAAGCACCTCTAAAATATCATCTTTTTCCTGACTGCAGTTTTCATTACCCAATTTATGTGAATCCACCAGTGAACCGATTTCAAAAACCGGAAACATAAAAAGTGTGCCCTGATGAGAATGTGAAAATAGTCAACTTATGAAGAAAAACTAAACCATTTGTTAGGATATTTTGTTGTTGAAAATTTTCAAAAATTGAATTCAAACTCTAACAATCCTTAAAAATTCAAGAATTTGGCAGGGACTTGCCATAAACATTCAAGCCTCATGAGCTCAATTATTAATTCAGTTTATTTGTGATAATTTAATTAAGGGTATCCGCGGTCCTACATTTTCTGCAGTTTAATGTCATAAAAATGCACCAAATCAATCGTTATGTTTAAAAGCAAAAACAACCCAGAACAAAAAAAATTTGAAATTTTTGATTTTTTCGATTTTTTCTGAGATTTTTTCAAAATTAAGTGGAAAATAACGTTTGTTTTCAATTTGACCCAAAACTTCAAAATTTTTGGCTTGACGTAAGCAACTTTCTCTTCAGTGTTTCCCCAGCTTTCTTTTGAGCCTTATTTGAAAAAATCGAAGCACTTTTTTTCCGGAAATTTTTTCACGTGACCTTGAAAAAAATTCATATTTTGAGTTTGGGGTCGAAATTTGAAAAAAACGGCCTCACAGAAGTTTTAATTTATTATGAGCTTCCTTTTGCGAAAATTTGAGTTTATTTTGAAATCTTACCTCAGAGGTGATAGAATTTCCGATGGAAAATCTCAAAAAAACGATGGTCTATCGCATATTCTAGAAGAAATAAAGCACTTATCGCAAAAAACGCTTCCACAGAAGTTTATTATACTAATTATACAGGTTATGTTAAAATTAAGGTTTATTTTAAAATATAACATCAGAGGAGATATAATTTCCGTTTTGGCTTAGGTTTCTCTGTTTCGCTAATATGTCTGGGAATGTATTCATTCAAAAAAGTTTTGACACATGTTTTACGCAAGATGAAGGCTATTCCAACAAACTGACGAATCTGAATAATATCCTTGACGCCGTGTTTCGCTAATATTTCATCGAGAAAATGTCAAATTAAGGACCGGGATACGCTTAAAATTTAAAGCCCAAAGATCAATTTTCGACATTGTCATTTTTTTCTAGAACCTTTCAAAGATTGAAATTTTGCAAAAATTGAGTCATTAATATCATATCAAGAACACTTTGTTTTAATATTTTTGCTGACTTTTCAACATTTCAAAAAAATTGATTATAAAATAAAGTCGTCTCCGAGAATTAATGTTTTATCATTAGATATTTTTGGTATAAAATTTTTTACCATTTTTTTTCGAATTTTTCTCGTTTTTTTAAATTTTTTTTCGAATTTTCTGTAGTTTTTAAATGTCGACCGCTGATAAATCTTGCAATTTTCCAGTAGGTGCTAAAGTTTAATTTCTCATAATTGTCCGGATATGGCTAGGGTCTTTTTTGTTCTGTTTTGAATGTGGGTTTTGCGCTCCCCTACACCGCCAAGTTGCGCGCTCCACCACACCGATTTGAGGCCTTACACCGCGGGGGACCTTATCAGTCTAGTTTGCAAAGTTACACCAAAACGATAAAAAAATAGAAAAAAAAATTAGATTTTAAGGAGACTCTTTCCGCTTCAGATTTAAACTTGGATTATTAAGAGATGTGGTTGAGCTGAGTGCGGATTAAGTATCTCGAGTTTATTCATTTAGACCAAATACTCATCAAATTATAGAGGAGAAATTTGAAGAGAAAAATCGAAGAAAAATGCAATTTTGAAGCAGAATGAGAAACTAAAGAGAGAGCTTTTTGGAAAATATGAAGGGAAATCGGTTTCAAATATTATAAGGTCGGGTGACCTTTAAATGGACTTGAATAACCATTTCGGGCCCCTATTCCATAAGTTCTATTTTCAGAATTAGAATCCCGAGCTGGATTCAAAACTAAAAGTTTGACAAAAAATACGGCCGACCTCAGACTTGTTGAGAAATGCATTATTTTTTCTAAAAAGTACACCGCTATCCTTTTTTTTAATGGTGAAGATTTTAAGATTATCCTCCGATTACTTATCACTGAATTACAGGCGCCAGTTTGATTGCATTCGTGATAATTCTTCAATATTTGAAAGTGTTTATTTCAATTCAATAATCTAGACTTTTATAATTTAAGGGGGTTGTAGCCACGAATATGAGTAATGATGCCCATCAATCAAAAACTAGTGTTTTTTCAGTTTTTTGATTAGAGCTCGATCAAATTGTAAATTTCTCTGATTGTAACTAATTTATGATCAGCATAACTTTTCCGAATCCGAAGAGCATTCTTTAAAAAATTTTGAAACATATTATATCGACAACAGTGCCTCCTGGCACATATTACCTAGTTTTTAAGACAAAATTTTTTATATAATTTGGCTTTTGAAAACGTCTCATCCGATGAAGTAGATAGCTCAAAGAGATAAATATATCACCTGAAAATCCTCGTTTCTGATTTTTTGTACATCTCGAAAAAGAACCATTCAACCAATTAAGAGTACCCTGAAATTGAACATTTTGTGATTACAGTATGTCTAATTTTTCCGTGCGAAAAAAAAATGATGCGGGAAAATCGTTTATAATTCTGGGAGAATTCTCCCGGTCATTCCACAAACTTTCCCACAAAAAAAATAGACATACTGTCACAGTATTACTGTGAGGAAAAAAATCTTGACAGCTTTTCGATTTTTTCCAGTTAAAAAAGATTATTCGATGTTTTTTATAAAATAATCATAACAAAAATTCAAATTTCGTAATGATTTTCCTGTATTTTTCTAGTTTCTTTAATTTGTAGTTTTTTTGTTTGTTTGGGTCATTCAAATATTCAGGATCTATCCTTTAAGGGGATACTCAACGATTCTTATTTCAAGCTAGGGACATGATATATGCACCAAATACCCTAAGGAAGACCACAAAACAATTTCGAGAATTTTCTCAAAATTTTCGAGGTTTTTCATATTTTTTTTAAGTATTTTTTGGGACAAAATACATAAACCTCGATTTTACTGAAAAATGCTAAAAATCTGTAAAAGTGATTTGCAGCTTTTAAGTTTAGTTTTGCACTAGCTTTAATTTGAGGGTACTTTCGGTAAAATCGAATCCGAAAATCGACTTCCGGTTTAACTAAAACACAATTTTCTATTATTCCGTGCAAAGAACCCAAAAAAACTCTCATGAGAAAGTAAGAACACATATTACTCCAACTTATGCTTTAATTAAAAAAAAACTCTTGGACCGTTTTCTACAAATTTTGAGTTTTATTTAAAATTTTGGCGTTTTCATGATTCTAGAATATATCGGACCAAAATTTCAATATCATGTTAGCAAAGTTTTTGTTCAGTAAAACATCAGCTTTCATTTGGTGGCATTTCTAGCTTAATCCGATCAAATTTATTTTTCTAGAAATCTCGAAAATTGACTTCCGATTGCACCAACTCGCAATTTTTTAGAATTTCATGCATAGAACCAAAAAACAAATATATTAAAAAGTAAGAAGACATATTTCTCCAACTCATATCAAATTTAAAAAAATTGTCTTGGGCCGTTTTTGAGAAAATAATGCTCCAAATTGAAAAATCTCAAAAATTACGGTTTTTTCTAATTCTAGAATATGTCCGATCCAAATTTTTGTTGGAAAAAATCAGTTTGTCATAGATGGAGCACAGACTGTTATCCTGACAAAAATTCATACATTTTTATCCAGCCGTTATGGAGAAAAAAGAAATTTAAGATAAAATTAGTGTTCCAGAACTTTACTCCCACTTGGTGCTGTGGTGCTCATAAAAATCTGTTAGTTATTTTGTTTTATTTTGAGCCTTGATTCTAAATAGAAGAAACCGATGAGTACCCCCTTAACCTCCTCACACCCAGAAACGAGAACTTCGCCTCACACACAAAAGCCTATCTAAAGGCAATAATTTGAGCGCTTATCACGGGAAAACTGGGAAAGAAATCAATTTACTTATTTGTCCCTGATTTAGATCAAGGATAAAATTAAGTAAACAACACGTAACATTTTCAAATTTCGAAGTTTGTAAACTAGATAACTGCGAGAGAAAAGAGAGGTTCACTCCTCTTGTATTTCTTGAAAAGCATTCATTTTTTACAATGGCATATAAGTTACAAATTTAGGAGTGAAACTTTAGCTATTAAAAGCTGGTCTCAAATTTGAAATATGATATCTTGATCGCTTACAAAACAATTATTCATATCGCCGCGCGTCATATATCCTATTCCGAGTACAGTACATCAAAAATGCCTAGGTAAAAATACAAACCAATTACAAGGTAAAAATTACAAGGTAAAAATACAAACCAAATACAAACGAGAGTGAGACGGGCCAACCAACCAATCAAATCCCTGAATTGAACACACAATTGGTTTGTATTTTTACCTAGGCAATTTTGATCTACAGTACTCGGAATAGGATATGCAGTAAAATGTGAAAAATATTGCTAATCAGCTGAAAACTCAAAATCA
>SCLH01000212.1:515499-529185 GCA_004367855.1 Oikopleura vanhoeffeni
GAACTAAAAATCAAAATTTTAGAATATGAAATGTCGGATGCAAAAATATATCGTTTGAACTTCCTTATGCAAAAAAAATTGAAACTCTAACTACCTTGGGCTTTCTGTAATACGCGCTTGAAAAAAGCCTTAAGGAGGTAGGTGTCGTAATCTGGTACCTTTCAATCACGCCTCAGAACAAATCTAGGGCAGTTGTGGAAAAAATGTTCATATCTTGGTAGAATACCGGTTTTATGCGGGTTAAAGCAAAAAAATATACGAATTTTGAAAATTCTAGATTTTGTTCTAGATTGTTTTGAAAAAAATGATTGCCACCACGAGATTCCTTGGGTCAACTTTAGTCATAACCGATATTAATTTATCATAAATTAATTCTATAAGGGGCTCAAAAAATTACGACACCTACCCCCTTAATAAAGGCTTCGGTGCCTTGGCGGAACTTTTTTTTCTGTGCTCACATGGGATAAACCAAATTATCAAAAATCGGAAAATTAAATTCCAGATCTACTTTTGTTCAAAGAAAGTTTGAAGTCGGATTGCAAAAATTTTGGAAAATGTCCAGTTCACAAACTAAGTAGACTACATGTCTGATTGCGTTTTTTATAGTTGATTAAAAATTTCACCTTTTTGAGACAAACCCGAATTTTTTGAGTCAAGAAGTATTCTCAACTGTGAGACTTGAAGATGACAGAGTTGGATAGCAACTAAACAATTTACCGATACGCAATAATTCATTCACAATAATTATCAGAAATAGTTGATAGCTAAAAATATTCGTGGAGAAATCCTTGAAAAACTATAAGATATCGAAGCTGAAAAATAATAAAATTTTCGAAGCTGAAAAAATATGAAATTATCGAAGCTGAATTTTATTCTAAAAGGATAGTGAAAAGCAAAATCAGTGGAAAAATTTCGAGAGAAACTTTTTAGCGGAACTAAAATCCTGCTGGAAAGTTTGAAAGTCGAATTCTGGAAAATTTGAAAGTCGAATTCTGAACGCGAAGAATTTAAAAAATGTCTAAGGTTAAGTTGAAGTGGAGGAAAAAGCCACTTTCGATTTTTTTTGATTAAAAAGAGTCATATATTTTTTATTCCATCATTGATAGTTTTTTATTGACGTTTCGGCTTAACAGACATTATCGATAATAGCTGTTAAGCCGAAACGTCCATTAAAACCTATTTATGATAGAATAAAAATATATATTTTATGTCTCAAAAACCCAACAATTAAAAAGAGTCAAATAACGTTTGCATTTTTGATCAAGTTTTCTACCTCTTGAAGAGATCAAAATTATGTTTGTTTTTATTATAAATCAAATCAAAAGATCAGAAATACTTCACGAGCCCTCGTTAATTTTCACATTTAACAAGTTATCCTTATAGATACAGAGTGGAAGATTTTTCCCTTCTTTTTTCCAAACTGGTTACACTTGATTTCCGCCGTTTTGATNGGTTGAATCTGAGGAAAACGTAGGTTTTCTCAGATTCAACCAATCAAAACAGCGGAAATCAAGTGTAACCAGTTTGGAAAAAAGAAGGGATAAATCTTACACCCTGTATATATATTGAATTATAGAAATTTTAATAAGAAAGCAAATTTTTCAATCAACTTATAAATGTTATTCATATTAATTTCATGAATAAAATATCATATCCGACCAAGGATCGAAGTAAACACCAGATTGGTGCAATCTTCATATTTATTTCCTGAATAATGATCGAAAATGTCAGTATAAGCAGAGACGTATATTGGGGCTTGAGTTCTGATCTCGAACTTGTTATTTATTGGCAAACGAGAGATTATATAGAGTAAGTAACGACAAGAATGTTAACACAAGACGACTGTATTGTAAGACATCTTTTATAATACACTTTTCTTGTTAATGTAATAGTCCTCCCTTGGAAGGAAGAAATGGAAAGTATTTGAATTTTAGTAAAACCATTGTTTTAGATCAGGTATTTCCTCTTTTATTCAAAATTTCCAAAGAAAATGTTTGAAACAACTAATCTAAAATTTCGCTTATAAGGTACAATTCCGCTGAATTGAATGTGATACAAAATAAAAAGCCTACAAAAACAATTTCGAATCAAATTGTCTAATTTTCACTTTGATTCTTTCGCATCTTCCCTGTAACTAAAAATAAAAATGTTTGATAATAATTTCATTACAATAAGTATATTTTTACTGCCGAATGACTTCAAATTCTGGAAAATTCTGCGTTTTTTATGAACTTCTAACATATCATTTATAGTAGTATAAGAGTAATAGAAGTTACATTTTTCATAAAATAAACTTTTAGCGTTGATATTCCATTTTTGAGGGTGCGAGCAAAATGTGTTTAACATTTTTCTTTTAATTTTTACAGTCGAAATACACTTAATACAGATCAAAACGCATCATTATTTGATTAGTTACATTTTCATTTTAAAATTTTCACAAAACACCTAAAATACTGCACAAAAACTTTTTTTGGACTTTTTCAAAGTTTTTTAATTTTAATTTGCTTTTCTAAGTTTTTTTACTTTTTATTTGCTTTTCAATATATATTTCAATTTCATACAGCAAAATTTTTTTTTCATTTATCGTTAATCGAAAAAAAAATTACCAATTATTTTGGCGTTTAAAATATCTATTTATTGAATTTTTTTGTAACAAAATCGAAAATTCGGAATGAATATATCGAGTCTATACACGGTTTCAAGAATATAAGCAATTTGAAAATGTCGGGGTTTCTTAAAATCAACCTAATTGTGACCATAATTCTCATCTTTTCAAAGAATTTGTTTGATTTCTAGCACTTTATTCTTTTTTATGCTCTTTTCTAACATGAAGCACAACAAAAAAATAATTTTATTCATAAAAATTTCATCTCGAAAAATTTTCAAAATTAAATATTTTAAAGCATTTATAAATCTTAAATACTAAAATGCGAGTCTTTTTTATTTGTAAAAATGTTAAAATGTATTAAATCAAACGCTTATAGAAACTCTAATTTTTCTTGAAAACTAAGAAGTGCTATGAGCAATGGGGTTGAACGCTCCAATACATCCCTTAAATTTAAACTTTCTACGTGGATACTCCCTTTCATCGTCACTGCCCTGACTTGTCAATTTCGATTTTGTTAACTGCTTTTCCTTGAAGATTTTCCTCGGGACTCAGTTACCTTCAGTATCTTGAATTATTCTTTCCAGTTTTCATAGTTTACCAAACTTTTCGTATTTCCCGGATTTTTAATAATCTGCTTGATTTGCTCATTCAGTTCTTCTGTTGCAATTCCGATCAGTTGTTCTTCTTTCGATAAGCTCAGCATCTCGGTAACTGATAATTCTAAGTCCAGTTGAAATTGTTCTAAAATTAATATCATACATAAATTTTACTTTTTTTCATTTTTCACAAGATAAGCATAATTATTTAAAACTACCGCTTAAAATATTGCAGTTTGATTTAAACCTTCCACATGAGCCATGCGGTTTATTTGCTTTTTGTACATGCAAACATAAGTTAAAATACCAATAAAAAAATAATATTTATGACGCATGATAAAAATTGAAACGATAATTGAAAGAAGTTATCGGTTTAAAATTTTCCACATTGTTTGTTGGTTCTACATTTTGAGAAAAGTCAAAATTTTTAATTTGAATACGTTTTTCGATTCCAATTTTCACTTTTCTCAAATAATAATAACTAGAAATTTCATCTGTGACTGTGAAACTCATTTTTCTCCATATTTTGTTCCAGAGTTCTAAAATTTCGATTTTTAATTTTTCTTTTTGAAAATATATAATTTTTGATTATTTTCTTAATGCCTTAACAATGTTCCCTGCCACCTCTGTTATACACTGGTTATCATGTAAATTAATAATTTTCGAATTAAATGTTTCATCAAAAGATAAAGTCAAAAAATTTTGAGCCATAAAATATTTCAAGCATATAAATGTATAATACATTATGTATTCATAATTATTCACAAACATCTAAATTAATGTACTCATTCGCAATTCTTTATACAATTCTTTCTGTTTTAATTTTTATAAAATTCATGGTATTTGTATCTACCAATACAGGTATTTTAGGCTGCAATAATTTTCCGTTTTAATTCAAATTTATTTATAATCAATTCATTCATAATAATCAAATTTTTTTTATTCAGAAAAGTTTCGTGCTTGTTACGATTTTCGATTAAAAAATAATTCTGCAAATTTTATCAGAATTTATTTTTTTGCATTTAATTAAAATACTTTTTGAGATATAACTATCAGTAAGGTATTTGTTTTGTAATTCATTGACGGTAAAAGTTTAGTTTGTCATAACCGAATTTGTATTAACTTCCGTTAACAATGCCTACTTAATTTTATTAAATTCGAGATTTTGTTCTCAAAACTGTGCCTCTATTTCGTTATGTACAATCGTTTTGATTCGAATTTTTTAACTGATTTATATTCAGGATAAATAAATTCAACAAGCGCACCACCTAAGAATCCAAGTATTTCGAAAATTTGGCGTTTGTTTTTTTCGATTTTTCATAAATTTTACATTTTCGAGAAAATTCTTATGTATTTCCTTTATAATTTTAGTGAAAAATTTTTTTACCATCAAAATGACCAAAAGTTCTCATTCGATACTTTTTTTCTGAAAGTTTTTTCTCGAAATCGTTAAAAAAATATTTTAAATCGTAATTCAGCGTATAATTTTAGAAAAAATTACATTTCCATTTTTTTAAGCTGGTCGATTATCGACTGGATTCAAATAAAATAATTTCCTGATCGAAAACATTTAACAAATACAAATACAATAAAACCAGTCCTCTAAATATTTGTTCAAAATGAATCTATAATCAGTGAAGAAAAAAATGGCGAAAATGACCGGGACAAATCAGAAACGTCGGTACTTGATTTTATCTCATCAATAAAATATACGAAATGATTTTAATTTAAAATAAACTAAAATGCATCGATCAGTTGTTCGAAATATCTGGTCGAAATAGTGACATGATAATAAGCAGTTGATAATAAACGTTCTTAAAATTCATTTTGCTAAACTCAAATTCTGACCACAAGTTCTCGTGTAAAAACTTATAATATTAAATACCTTCGTTTTTATTTCAGAGTCCTCTAGATAAATCCAAAAATCGAATGAACATTTATTTCCTCATCTCAGAGAAAACGGTTGGTGTTTCTTATCAACATACCAATATTATCTAGGCCTTTATCTAAATACGCGCAATCGAAAACTCAAAATTTAATTCTCAATGCTCAGTGAAAAAACAACTTTTATTGAATGTAAAGTATCTGAAAGAAACGAATTTGCTGAACCAAAAATTTAACAATAGCCTGTACTGCAGTTAATACTATACAGTAATTAGATCTGTTGATTTTACAAACATATTCAATTTGAAACTTTACCACTGCGTAAAAAAGTTGGTTTTTTCTAATCAAAAATCAAAATTAAATATTTTATTTGATCAACAATCACATCAGCTTGAGCTACTGAAAAGAATAAATTGTGATAAACTGTAAAATTTCTTAATTTTAATATTTTTCCATCTCAGAATTGAAGTGTAACTTTTTAAACAATCTTAAATTTCGTGTTAACCTACGTTTTGTATATAAGCATTAGAGTTTCAAGCTATTCAGAGCAATTTATTTGATCAAAAATGCTCCTATCCAACCAAAAGAAAATTCGTTACAACGCTTTTATCGACATGCACTAGCTAAATGATAAGGTTATTGGCATGTGAAACATTTTCTCACTGACGTAAATCGACTATTTTGTCTTGGAAATCTGTTATTGCGATGTGAGAATTCTACGTTATTTCTATCTGGTTTGCGTAAATTCAATCGACTGACCTGTGTAGACAATTGATCAACTTCATTTTCTTAATTATCAAGAAACAGTTATTGGAACTGTTTTTCTGCCTGTAATATTTTTCTTATTCGGTTACTGTCCATTTTAAAAATTTTTCCTCTCTGCTTTTTTTTTCAAAAATTAACAAATAAATTGTTTCCACCGCTTTCACAACTTTAAGCAAAGACGTATATTGAGGCTTGAGTCCTGATGTCGTTCTAGTTATTTATTGGTAAACGAAAGATTATATAGAGTAAGTAACGACAAGACTGTTTACACAAGACGACTGTATTATAAGACAAGTCTTATAATACGGTCTTCTTGCTTATGTGATATCAGAGAATCATGTCGAACTGATAATAAAGTAGCGATAAAAAATTTGATTAAAATTTAATTGGAAATTAATTTTTTCCAAGAAACTTTTGATATTATTCATTTAATTTATCCTGGCTATTACAAAATATAATTCATATTTATGCACGAGATAAAACATAATGCTGATTTTAATATAAAATTTTTATAAAAACATTCATTTTCATACCCTTTTAAGTAAGTTAATTCACCATTTGTATCAGCATTGGAATAATTTTTGAAACATACAAATTTTTAAAGTAATTATTTGAAATTTTCAATTATTAATTTAGTTTTTTTCGAAAATAAGCCTTCAATCGGCCAACGGACAAAAAAAAATTTCAATTTAAAATTTCATATTTCACAAATTGAGCACCCTATCGGCCGAAGGGGTTGATATTTTAGAGATGAGTCTCAAATCGGCCAAATTTTTATTACCGTATTTTTATAAAACGTATAATTTTCGTTTTATTTGGGGCTCATTTTCTGACAAATATACTGACGATTTGGAATAAGGAATTTAAAAAATAAAAAATTCGGTTTAATGTGTTCAAGCTATCTTGTAGAGAATTTTTTCTGGTCATTTTAAGACCTAGGATTTTTTTAAGTAACATTCAAAAAAAATCGATTTTAAGGTAAATTTTCGTGATTTTACAGGTAGTATGTGATCCAGTTCTAGCGAAGCCGTATAAAGTGCTAGAAGGCTGATTTTTTGGCCACTGAAAAATTAAGCGTTTTTCGGTTACCTGTTTTTTTAATTGAGGGTCGGCGACCAATATTTGACCTCTAATGACCGGTCAAAGTTCAAGGTCAATCTCAAGTTCATCGTATAGACTTGTAGAACCCCAAAAGAATCGGAAGAATCGACTTTTTGATGAACGTATTAGCAACTATGGGTCAATAATGTACTGAAAGGTCGCTAGAGAGAGAAAACTGGTCAACACCAAAGGTCAACCTCAGAAAACTTTTTGCTCTTCAGCGACCTTTCAGTACATTATTGACCCATAGTTGCTAATACGTTCATAGAAAGTCGACCCTTCCGATTCTTTGAAGGTACTTCAAGTCTATACGATATTGAAATTGACTTGAACTTTGACCGGTCATTAGAGGTCAAATATTGGTCGCCGAACCCTCAATCAAAAAACACGGGTAACCAAAAAACGCTTAATTCTTAACTGGCCAAAAATCAGCCTCTAGCACTCTATACGGCTTCGCTAGAACTGGATCAATACTACCTGTAAAATTTAAAAAAAATTGACCTTAAGGGTATCCCGCTCCTACATTTCTGCAGTTATTTTGTCATAAAAATGCACCAAATCAATTGTTTATGTTTTGAACGCATAAAACAACCAAATGACAACAAAAAATTTTCGAAAATTTTGCGTTTTTTCGATTTTTTCTAAGTATTTTCCTCAAAATTTATGTTCAAATAACGTTTGTGTCAATTTGACCACTAAAACTTCAAAATATCGGGTTGACGTAAGCCAACTTTCTCTTCAGTGTTTCCTCAGCTTTCTTTTGAGCCTACTTTCGAAAAAATCGAAGCACATTTTTTGTTCGAAATTTTTTCACGTGACCTTGAAAAATTCATATTTTTTGTTTTGGGTCGAAATTTGACAAAAACGCTCCTACAAAGTTTCTGTTGTTTAGAGCTAGCTTTTGGCAAAAATTTGAGTAAAATTTTTGAATTTAACCTGGAGGAGAGAGATTTTTCCGATTAAAAATCCAAAAACACGCGGATTTTGGACCGGTTTTTTACGTATCTAGATAAATATAGCACCTAATCGACAAAAGCGCTCCTACCAAAGTTGTAATAATTATACAGGTTATGTTAAAATTTAGGTTAATTTCAAAATATAACTCAGAGAGGTAAGGAATTTCCGTTTGGCTATAGTGCTCTTGGTGCCGGGCTTAATTGTGTGAAGGAGTGTGGTCATTACAAAAAAAGTTTGGCAATTTTTTCGCAGTTGAAGCTATTCTACAAACGGGCTAATCTGAATTGATATCCTCGAGCGCCTGTTCGGCAAATATTTATCGAGAATATTGTCAAATTAGTGAGCAGTGTGATACCTTAAGGGGGTTGTGGGTGTTAAGATGCATGGTGGAACAAAATAGTTTATATATCTCTAAGAACCCGTCATAACAATAATTTATCTAAAAAGTAATGAAAAATAAGTTGGTTAGTATGAAGAGATGTATGATTGGTTCAAAATTAATGAAATATGGTTTGATTGGTTGGAGACTTTCAGCGTGGGCGTTTCTCGTCTCTGCTTGCTCGAAACTTTGATGGAAATTATACACAATAAATTTCTTTGTTTAACGTTTAAAACAAACAGAGAATATTTTTTCAACGATTTTCCGGTACCATGTATGGCAGCATTTCATACAATGCTTAAATATTCTGTTTATTTCAATTTTTGAACAAAATTGACCGAGATTATTCAGATTTTAAAGAGAGTTTCTGATTTCATTTTTACGTTTAAAAATCAAAGGAGATTTTTTTTTTAAACCGGACCTCCCTGTCATTATTTGAAGACACGTCGTTCTTTCACGAAACATCTTTGTTTGAATCAATTAATAGCAAATTGACCGGAATTAACAATTTTTTGAATTGAGAACATATTTTTACCGGGTTTTTCAGTACGGCACTGGTGAGCCACCCTTCACCAGAATCGAAAAATTTACTTGCAGTGATAGAGAAGGTTTTAGTCTCCAGTATTTTTATTTCTCATATATTCGTTAGCTGCCGTTATCGACCCTTCCAGTCCAGCTGGAGGAGAGGGCTATTTCCCCAGCAATTCCAACATTTTAACACCACAACCCCTTAAGGGGGTAGTGTCTGTGAAAAAAGTTTTTCTGAAAGTAAAGAGAACTATACTAAATCGACGAAAAAAATCGATTGGTGATAGTTTCGCGACTTTCCTAAAGTGGTTTTTTCCACCAAGGGCGCCAACTTGAAACTTTAGGTACATTTTTCTGGTTAAGTACATATCAGATCAAGTTAATTCCAAGAAAAAATTAAGTCTATAATACTAACTAATGATACTCCGGTTTAGTTTTTTGAAAAAAAAATTAAAAATACATGTGAATTTGTTGTCCACTAGGTACATTTTCTGAGAAAACTGCCACCAGAATTAAATATTTTTCTGAGTTCGATTCCTTATACAATTTCAATCTTTACTCCGTGTAAAAATTTTCTTTTTTGATCAAAAACGAATATACGCATAATAAATGCAGGGTTGACGGTTATCTACTTATTTTAAGTTTTTCAAAAAACTAAACGCGGAGTATTATTAGCTTATATAAAGCTTAATTTTTCTAAAAAATGAATTGATTCTGATATGTACTTAACCAGAAAAATGTACCTAAAGTTTCAAGTTTTGCGCCCTCTGGTGGAAAAACCACTAATGAAAAGTCGCGATACCACATCAAATCGATTTTTTTGAAAAATCTTACATAAAAAACAAATCCTACGTCTTAAATTGACCAAAAAAAAATTCTCTACAAGATAGCTTGAACACATAAAAACCGATTTTTTTATTTTTGAAATTTCTTATTTCAAATCGTCATTATAAAAAAAAAATAGAGACGGTGAGTTAAATAAGCACTTTACTATGTTTTCCATCAATAAACACTTGAGATCAATAATGAGGTTTAATCGAATATTAAAAATTCTGACTAACTTTGACCAAAACCGAAATTGATGACAAAAATTAATGAGGCGGATGAAATTATGCACGCTGCTTGAGAACACGCGTACGAAATAGCCCAAGGGGATTTAATTTTTTCGGTTAGATATAAAAGAACCTTTCAAAAAGTCGGCAAATCTGACATCAAAAAATCAGAGAATTAAACCGAATTTAATTATGGTGAAAGCTAGGATGGTTTTAATCACTGGTGCTATCTATATCATTTATCTCCTGGCAGGCACAGTTTTGTTTCAGCAACTAGAAAAGGGTCAGAAATGTAATTGTTCTGATCATTTACTTAATTGATTTTAGCAACACACATGTAAAAAATAGTTAAGAGGGCTGTCGTCGCTTAATGACGACCAAGAGATTGATGTTTCCAATTTAACTTGAGAGGCTTTTTTATTAAAATATCAGAAATTACAACCATTCGGGTGCTTGTTTAATTTGATACATGGTCATCAATGCACTTTTTGACGAAAATATTTCCAAAAATATTTCGTATGATATTAATTCAGATTTTTTAATTTTTCTAAAATCAAAACACGATTTTTTGACAAACAAGGAGGTAATACATTTTTATTAAAATAAATAAGCAACCCGTGACCTTCAACATTTTTTCGGAGTATTCATTTTTGGTCGACATTTATAAAATGCTATCTTTTGCTATGAAAAGTGCGTAGGCGGAAATCAGCACCACAAGTAAAATACAAATTTACGTTATATTTCTTTATTCGATTATATTTTTATTTTTTTATTGAAACCGGTTGGTTTATGGTAGACATATAAATAACAAAGTTTGCATTTTTCGGACATGTCACTTTTAATGCACACGTTTTTATTCAAATTGGTGGATTTTTTACGGCTAAGCATTTTCATAGCAAAAGATAGGAGAAAAAAAGTCGACCAAAAATGTATACTCCCATTTTATCGACTGCAAGATTTCTGTTGGGTTTTAGGATGGGTGAACCTGAGCAACGAGGATTTTGAAGGTCTCTANTTTGTCACGCCGGGTTCACCCATCCTATTGGGTTTATCAGAAGATCATCATATTTGGTCGAGAACATATAGCCAGGCTTTTGAAATGGATGCCTTTTGAGTGGGTTTCCCATCCCTTTTTTGCGTAGGTTTAAACAAAAGATAGGGGGGAATGGAGATGAGAATAGGGATAGGAAATCCCTTTGGCAACCCTGCCTATAGCCTCCTTATTAAGACGTCCTCAACCCTCACCTGCGTGAGAAAAACAAAGATAATGACGCGTCATGAGGTATGTATTAAGTGACATTTCGTACCCTGAACTAGAATATCAATCAAAAGTCGAAAGATGCACAAGGTACCTCAATTCAAACGCTAATTATTGATTAAAACTTAATGTTACTGACAAAGACCGTTGAAAATAGTGTTACGCCATTAATTATTGGGAATTGATTACTCAATTCCCAATAAAAAGAACCCAAGCTAGGCTTGAAGGTTAGTCTTTAGATGAGCCAATTTTAAGAACTTCTATTAAAGTAAAATTATGTCAAAACGGTAATGTTGGAGGCTCCAGACTATTTTTAAAAACACCTTTGGATTAAATTTTAGAAATTGCAGGTTGCTTCTGAATGATTCACTTTATAGGAAAAATTTTTCTGAAACTGCTGCATTTTCAATTTTTGTCCTGACGGCTCTAAGTAAACTTTTAATTCTTTGAAAGTAATTTCGATAAATTGCGTAGGTTAGGTTATTTTTTCGGAAAACACCTGCAGATTAAAGATTAAAAATTGCAGGTTATTTCTGAGAAAGTCACTTTTTAGAAAATTAAATTTTTAATCCTTTCCTTTATTAATTTTTGTTCTGACGTCTCCCATTTTCTCACAAAAATTGCGTAGGTTGAAGCACAATTTGTATATGTCACTTTTCTATAAAGTCAAAATGAGGTCAATAAAGTCAAAATGTAAGTTACATACTATTAAAGTTTAGGTCTATCCTTAATCTCGAGGACTATAGTACAATAAAGTTCCAAGCACTTTCACTTTCCCCGTAATAAGCTCTCAAAGTCGCATCACTTAAGTGGTGCAGGAGCCTACAAGGGTTAAATGGACTACTTAAAATGTGACCTTAACAAGAGCACATTTTCAGAACGCTTTGTTTCCTTAGTTTGATATAAAATTTTCTCAAAATATGAATAAAACCACGTTATAATTTAAATCCTATTCCCAGCAAAAATGACTCTCTAGTTTCAAAGGTGTCCAAACTGTTTACATTATAATTTCTAAGGCATACATTGTAATCTATAAAGTCACTTTAGTTGAGATAAATATATGTTTGAAGAACATGATAAGGAGTCCTGATCATGTATTTAATCAGCCGGAACTTCCGACGATTAAAATAAGTGTGTGAATGATACCAAATTTTTGCTGCCAAGTAGCTCCTAATTAAGGGCTTTTGTGCTATTATAAACGGAAAGTAAAAATATAAAACATATTTGGGTTATATTAACACACTTATGTTAATCGGTGGAGTATACTGTATCGTGCTTGTATTCTGGCTTGATCAGAAACGATTAAATACTAGTCTATGTATATGAAGATTTGTTGCTGCGTTTTATTCGTCGTATGAAACCAGTCATCTTAATTAAAGTCGAAGAATTTATTTTGGCTTGAAGATTTTTTCTAAAAAAACTCAGTTTGGCGGTCGTCTGCAGGAAGTTTTAATAATTGAAAATAAATACTAGTAGGCTTATTCAGAAAAAACAGTCCTACAAAATCGTCCGGTAAACTTAGACCACTCGTAACGGAAGTGCTATTTTCAAGAAACAGTTTTGACAAAAAATGCGACATAAGTTGTTATCAGAAAAAAATATCATGAATGAAATTTACCCATGGGCCATGGCTTATAATGTCGGTTCCAAAAACCGCTGATGGCGCATCTTTTCACAGCATAAGTTTTGGAAAATTTCTGTTAGCAACGAATTAATATTCGCGCCATATTCGAAATATCCGACTCGGAATGTAGGGAAATGTGTAGTTGGTTAACACGCTAGAATCATGCTTATAGAGCCCCGGGTTCCAGCCTTGACATTATTTTCCGCCATTTTCTGAAAAAAGGATACTTTACATATCCATTAAAGTTTTCAATTCAAAAATTGTTTTTTTTCAAGGTTTCGGTTAATCAAGAATGAGTGAAAAATTGAAATACAGAGTCATCAAAAATATTATGAAATCGAGTATAGTTACGCAACATCATGTAGGAAAATAATTTTATTGAATAAACCTACTTGTGTTAATTTTTATTAATTTAAACTCCCTGCAAACAACCTCGAAACTGTTTTTTTGATATTAATTCGACTTCGG
Source organism: Oikopleura vanhoeffeni (assembly GCA_004367855.1). Taxonomy (NCBI): domain Eukaryota; kingdom Metazoa; phylum Chordata; class Appendicularia; order Copelata; family Oikopleuridae; genus Oikopleura; species Oikopleura vanhoeffeni. Next base: position 528,720 of record SCLH01000212.1, read on the forward strand.
GAGAGAAAACTTCTCTTTACTATACGCCAACTTGTGTTTTTCTTGTCAACTTTAACCTTCTGCAGGCGTTTATAGTTCAATTTTATACTGATTTTTGAAAGAAAATCTCAAATCAAAAACGTTTTTAAAAGTCACATCTCCTTATTTCCCAGGGCTGTTTGCCCAATCGGAAAGATTTGATCCCTTAAAAAACACGGGGGTGAGAAAACAACGCGACTCAGCCGATAAGGTTTTTAGATAGCTCAAATTGTGCACAAATATCTAGTGAATTATAAAAAATTAAAATTGGTACGAATCAGACAATTGTTTCTATTTTTTCTCAGACCTTTCTTTCTATTTTTTAACAAAAACTAACAATTAAACAATTTCAGTAATCTTAGAAAAAAAAACATTGGTCCGATTAAAACCAATTTTAAATGTTTATATTGATTAGATAATTCTGCTCAGTTTGAGCTATCTAAGAACT
>SCLH01000212.1:537748-550371 GCA_004367855.1 Oikopleura vanhoeffeni
GTGGCTACGCATTCTAACCAAAAAGTGATAAAGGGATATTATTTGAATTTCGATTTAAGAAGGAAGAATTGATTTCTACAATTCGAAAAAAATTTTCATAAGGAATAAAAATTTCTATATTCTTATACCAACGGAACTCCATCTGAAAAACGTTCACGTTTTCTTTATTGCGCGTGTTCGAATCCCACTAATGTTGTCTCAGTGATTGTCTTTAGTATGATTATAGGCAAGGGTGCTTGATATTGGGACCGGTAAATTTGATTAGTGTGTAATCACTCAAGCAATCACTAAGACAATCACTTAGACAACTAAAACATTGAACAAAAAGTAGGCTTACGTCCGATATTTTGAAGCCGATATTTTGAAGTTTTAGCGGTCAAATCTTAACAAACAATATTTTTTGACTAAATTCTGAAAATAGTCGAAAATTTTTTCTTGTGGATTTGATCAGAAATACATTTTGTAGAGATCCCGAAGCAATTTGGTGCACTCAGATTGCCTTTAAGAGTCGTCATAAAAATCAGACATGACCTCCCCTTAAGTTAAGGGCATTTTCGGTTTTTCTCATAAGCTTTTAGTTTTCAGAATATATCACCGTGAATATGTCAAATCTGCCAGATATCTATCCCTTTATCACTTTTTGGTTAGAATGCGTAGCCACAACGTTAAAATCACACGTTAAAAGGAGTAGTGGCTACGCATTCTAACCACAAAGTGATAAAGGGATATACCCCCTTAATTTTTGAAAAAAAAATTTTTCGATCTCAGACTTTCAACGCCTCTAGAATAATATTGAGAGTCCCTAAGTCTAGTCCGCTCTTAGAATAGTTTTATTTTAATGTTAACTCCTGGTGATAAACATTTAAAAAAAATTGTATGAAAACTCAGGGAGCTGAATCTTTTACTGCGACACTTGCCAAAATACCAGTTTTTCGAAAAATTCTAGAGTTTGAAATTTTTTTTTCGAATTTCGCTCTAAGAATAGATTAATTTTGCAATTTTTCATAACCTCAAGAATTTTCAAGTTTCTAGCGTCTTTATTGAATGCGCTGAATCTTTTTGAAAATTCGAAAATACCGGTTTTAAATCTGGTTTACTGGTAATATGAGATTTGGTAAAGCTCTTCCAAGCATGCAAATTTGCAGCCGAAGTTTCGATCATTTCAGTCCTTTTAACTAAAAGTCTCTAGCTTCAACCGTTTAACTGTAAAATACATTTGAAAAAGCCCCTTACNTCGATTTAAGAAGGAAGAATTGATTTCTACAATTCGAAAAAAATTTTCATAAGGAATAAAAATTTCTATATTCTTATACCAACGGAACTCCATCTGAAAAACGTTCACGTTTTCTTTATTGCGCGTGTTCGAATCCCACTAATGTTGTCTCAGTGATTGTCTTTAGTATGATTATAGGCAAGGGTGCTTGATATTGGGACCGGTAAATTTGATTAGTGTGTAATCACTCAAGCAATCACTAAGACAATCACTTAGACAACTAAAACATTGAACAAAAAGTAGGCTTAGGTCCGATATTTTGAAGCCGATATTCTGAAGTTATAGCGGTTAAATCTTAACAAACAATATTTTTGGACTAAATTCTGAAAATAGTCAAAATTTCGAAAAAATTTTTTTGTGGATTTGATCAGAAATACATTTTGTAGAGATCCCGAAGCAATTTGGTGCACTCAGATTGCCTTTAAGAGTCGGCATAAAAATCAGACATGACCCCCCTTAAGTTAAGTGCATTTTCGGTTTTCCTCATAAGCTTTTAGTTTTCAGAATATATCACCGTGAATATGTCAAATCTGCCAGATATACCCCCTTAATCTGATTCATAATAGTTGCGTACATTATTCCCTTCCGGTAAATTTCAAATTAATTGAAAGTAATTCTACTTAATAATTTATATGGAAATTTAATCAGACGATTAGACAATATGTTGGAATTCATCATGCAAAAAACTGACTGTCCGCAGTCGAAACCCATCTTATCAGATTTTTTGAAATTACTCTTGAATGTAGGGATCGACACAATTGGATCGGGAAAATTAATCCGGCGCAGTTTCTTCACAAGGGCGACTGAACCGATCCTATTTTTCTGCGAGGGCTACCGTTCCGATCAAATTTTTTAAAAGAGTCCAAAATTTTTTTCGAATGTGTCGGGCACTGCCGACCCCTGCTTGAATGATTCGAAATTTCTCGAGCAAGAAAATTACTGTAAGTACTATATGATTCAAATAGTTTGAGACGCAAAAAACGCTCTCATCTCGTTACGGTGAAACCACACGCATGTGTCACGATTTTAGCGTCTCACTTCGATATCGATTGAGCGCCCACGCACACTGGCCCAATCCGATCAGCGGGCGTTTTTTGCGTCTCAAACTATTTGGATCAAATAGTATGTATTTATTTTTTTTCAGATTGAAATGTGGGAAAAATCAAACAGACTTATTTTTGACTTTTTAGCACTAAACAGTGACAGCGCGCCAAGCATTTTTGTTCAAATTGAAACTAACAATTTTCATACTTTAGTAGTTTTTATGAATTTCTTTAAAAGTCAAGAATAATACCTTTGATATCAAAACGTATTTCTTAGATTTGCGGAGCGTTGCCATGAAACTGGAAAGCTTCGACGATATTTAGAGGTATGGAAAAAAATAGCCAAGCCATTTGCCCTTCATGAGTTCCGATCACAAGAATTCGAAATTGGTGGAAAAATCATTATGGATATGATGTTGGAAACTGTAACTTTTAGTATTACAACGTATACAGAATTAGCCGAAAATTGCTTTAGTGGCGAATGGTAAATTTTTATTTTAAATGTTCATTCGATGTTTTGAATGTTCAGATGTATTCTCACGCGGATTTAACCTAAGAAATAGTAGTGCCTATTTTTTCTGCAGTAATTATGAGGGAAAATGTCCAAACCGACATTGCTTGAAGAATTGTGAATTTATACAAATTGTGTGTATAGTTTTATAATATTTTGCGAAAGATCGTAAAAATCAATCCCCTGTAAAATAAGAACCCATTATTTAAGAAAAAATTTATTATTTTGAACCACATAAAATTATTTAAAATGTTTTTAGGATAATTTTCAGACGATTTTCGGATGGTTTCAGGTCAATTGAGCCTATTTATAGTATTTGTTATCAGCGTAACAAAAGAAGTAAATTCCTTGTATTTTCTACGTCTGCTGCGAATGTGAAGGCTATACTTCTATAAGTTAAGACTCCTAAGTCTCTTCAGATTATGATTCTGAGTGAACTTCTTCTATAGTTTGCTTCAGATGCTTATCCTGCGACGGTAGACACAATAATCTTCTAATTGATATACGTAACCAATTTATACAGTTATTCAAACAGTCTTATAAATCTATCTCTGTACTTACCCAAATAGTATAATATCTCGTGTGCCGAGTTTATCTTTGTATTTGGATGAATACAAAGTTGATTGCCCTACTCGCCTCTCATTGGCCGATAAGCAATCTTAGAATCTAGTGTAGTACTCCCACTTATGCAAGTCTCGTACACTAGCATACACGACGTTGACGAACACCCTGAAGTCTACGATTCGTTGATGTATACCTAGACGATCACTTCAAGCTAACGACTCGTCAGGTTAAACTACTCGTTGGGTTAAGCCACTCATTATGCTCAAACCACTCGTTGAGTTCAGCGACCCGTTTAGTTAAACCTGGTGTATCTTAAGTAGTTCTGCGCGCTACGCAGTTATTTGGTCCATCAAAAATGACAGGTCAAAAAGGTCAATTTCGAGATCATCAAATTCATTCGAAATAACGATCAAAGAAAATCATCCAGTATAATTTTTTATAAATTTATCAGCAACTCGTCAGAACTTGGACCCAGGATAAAATGACCATAAAAAAAATTTATGCAATAAAATCTAAACATTATTGAGCTCATTTTTGCATTTTCAAATCAAGAAAGAAAACTAGTAAGCAAGGGGCCATAGCAATCAATCATGGCAAACAAGGCGACATGGGCATCCTTTTTAATATATATTTCAGATGTTCTATAGACAACATATTGGATATTAATTGCCAACAGATTCGATATAATTCGTCAATTTGCGTTAATCATCCAAAATTAAATAATAATATACTAACGACTTCCCTAAAATGTATAAGCTAGGATCAAATTATTTCACTTTCTTTATTGTATATTAAGCCAAGCAAATCTAACTGATGGTCTACAGATTTTGTACATATCCTTTTTCCAACCTAAGTGAAATATTGGAGCTCCCAATATCAAGAACCCTTGCCTATAATCATACCCAAGACAGTCAATAAGACAACATTAGTGGGATTCGGACACGCGCTAGAGATAATCCTCATTTTCAAGATCCACTTAGGTTGAGAAAAGGATATTCAAGAAGATCGAATTTAAATCGTTTCCAATCGTTTATTCTAACCTACGCTGAGAGTATTTGATAGCATCTATCATAATTTATGATTCATAATAGCGCCAAATTCAAGCTTCCGTTCGCAAGACGCTGAATTGTTGATTAGTTATGTATGCACTATGATAAGGGTGCGCAGCGGTAAAAATACAGTAGTTGATAAAATTCATTTGCCTCACAGGAGTTGTTGACCCAGAAAAAACGACCCCGGGCAGAATTTTTTTTGGCCATTAAGTGGTAAAAAATGAGTTTTCATTCAGAGCACTTACTTCGATTTTTCGCATATTTATCTAGAACTCTATTCATCTTATTTTCAGAAGTAGGGCCGTTGTCACGAAAAATTTAAAGAAAAAATTGGAAATTTTTTTTTTCAATAATCTTTTATTTTCATTATCTAAAGACTCTCAAGAGCGAATTTGAAATTTCCAGCTAAAACTCGAAATATGATTTTTTTGGTCATTTTCCAAAAAAAAAAAGTGCTTTAATTTTTTCGAAATTAGGCTCAAAAGAAAGCCAGTGAAACACAGACGAGAAAGTTGGCTTACGTCAAGACGATATATTTTGATTGAAGCACTTTTTTTTTCGGAAATTTTTTCGAAAATGACCAAAAAAATCATATTTCGAGTTTTAGCTGGAAATTTCAAATTCGCTCTTGAGAGTCTTTAGATAATGAAAATAAAAGATTATTGAAAAAAAAATCATGAAAATCGGTTAATAGACGAAGCCAAACATAACTTTTTAAGAATTGATTTGGCACTTTTCTAGTGCAAGTAGAGCTCATTTGTGCAATCGAAATTTTTTTTTGGTTTTCTCAGAATGGCCCACTGGACTCGTTTCTCGAAATCAATCGCAAAATGAACCTTTCCCATTCTCAGTTTGTTCAGAAGAGCCGATTCAAAAATATCTAATTTGCTTTCCCCCCCATTAATGTTGTTTTTCATATAATGGTTATGACCATGTGACCCTGTACTTGTCAAAGTTTTAATTTGATACAGTAGGTTATATAAGTGTTTTTTCTATTTATCTTATTTTCAGAAGTAGGGCCGTTGTCACGAAAAATTTAAAAAAAAAATGGGAAATTTTTCTTTTCAAAATTTGTGAACAATTTTATGCTCATTTCGAAGGACTTTCGGACAGTCCGAATTGGACTCTAACTTGTTTTCTAAAAAATTTTCCCAGCTCCTCTGAGTTCCAATTTTTCGTCAATACAGACTGTATAATACGGTGTCAAATTTTCAGGAGAACAGGAAAAAAGCAAAACAAAATCATCTTCAGCTCACCTGGTGAGCCTCACCATCTCCAATTAAAATTCAAAAACCGGTATTTTTACCGGTAAAAATCAGATTTAAAAAAATTATTTTTCTATTTAGAATTCTGCGCAAGAGTATTATTTCCGTTTTTCTTTGATAGCAACCGTTATTCTCAACATGGTTGTCGTAAGCAATCAAAAGTTGTGATCCATATCGCGTGGATTCATGGATATTACCGTCATTTCGAGTTAACATAATAAAGAATATTTATGATCGATGGTGTATCGATATATGTATCTAAGAATAGTCAATTAATAAGGCAAATATGGAATACACAATTAAAAATTATAAATTAAAGTTATAAAAAATTATGTCATTTTCACATGACTCGATCATTCCATTGTTGACATAATTTTTTTTTAATTAGTACATAACATTCATTTTAAAAAGGTTAAAAATGTTTAAAAAAACAAATATCAAATTTTTTATTTAATTATTATTATTTGTATTAATTATTATACAGTATAATAATTTTATTTTAATAAATAGCATACATTTGTGAAAATACACATCACTCTTCAGAATTTTCGTCGATTACTAAAAAGTTAAAGAAAAATGATGTTTTGGGTATTTTTATGATTTAAAAAGCCTCAAAAAACACATTTCAAGGCTAAATTTCTAGATTATGGACCAAAGGTTTGAAATTTACTAGAGTACGCCGTATACAGTAACTGTATACTATTCTGTTGTCAGAATTGCTCAAATTTCAACTTTTATTAGCAAAAATTCAAAAATATTTCATATTTTTTTTTGTGTTAATTTAAGTGGCATATACTTGAGTGGCATATACGAGTGGGCCTCAGTTGGTCGCATTATGCAGTTGGACGCGAAGTGCAGTTGGCCGCATCATGCAGTTGGCAGCATGGTGCAGTTGGCCGCATAGTGCAGTTGGCAGCATGAGGCAGATGGAAGCATGGACCATGCTGCATGGTGCAGTTAGCCGCAACGGTGTAGTTGGCAGCCAAGTGCAATTGACCACAAAGTGCCGTTGGCAGCATGGTGCAGTTGGCAGCATGCTGCAGTTGGCCGCATATAACTAACTTCAAATTTTGATAAAGGATCTCAGGGGGTCAAATTACAGAAATTTATTTATTTATGACATGTTTCAAACCTTATTTTGGATTATTTCGTCGAGTGATTTTATTCGGGCTTTGATGTAATGAGAAAAAAGTCTTAAAAACGTTTGAAGTTCATCAACAAATGTTTTTGACGTAAGTACTTATTTGAGTACTTTTTCAGATTATCGTATATCATATACGATATATGGTGTATCGTATATCAAATAACCGTCAATTTCAAAATTCATCTTAGAGACTTGGAAGTACTCTCAAAAAAATCGGAAGGGTCGACTTTTTCATGAAAATATTAGCAACTGTGGGTCAATTATGTACTGAAAGGACGCCAAAGAGCAAAAATTCCTCTGTGAAATCTGACCATTTTTGCTCTCTAGTGACCTTTAAGTACATAATTGACCGATAGTTGCTAATATTTTCATGANAATATAAGGTAGTTTCAAATACAAATAAAGGTTTAATTTCATCTTATTATTGCACTTTTAAGTGTAACTGGAGGTAATTTTCGCAACTTTTTTTTTCTTATCCTTATTAAATGCCTTTTAATTCGTTTAAAAATTTTTGTTGTTTTTTAATTGTATAGCAAATTGGTTGAATATTATTTCAAGCTAATAAAATGTATGTGTGTATGACCAATTTGACCCCCTGAGATCCTTTATCAAAATTTGAAGTAAATTATATGCGGCCAACTGCACCATGCTGCCAACTGCCTAATGCTGTCAACTGGACTATGCGGTCAACTGCAATTAGCTGGCAACTACACCGTTGCGGCTAACTCAACCATGCTGCCAACTGCATAATGCTGCCAACTGAGGCCCACTCGTATACATGTATATGCTCGGCAGACTACATGTATACTCGGCAGACTACAGTCAGTTTAACTACCGAAAATAATTAGTTAGTTTATTTTATGGGCTAATTACGTAACAATAGGAGTAAAGTCTTGATATACGCTACGTCTGTAGTGAGTGTATAGACTGAACTTCTATATGTTTTAGACCTTCGAGTCTANAGTTCAAAAATTGAAATAAACTAAGAACTTTACAAAATAGAAAAAGTGATTTCTGGCCAGAAAAATTTGTACCAGCTTAGCGATTATAATAAAGCATTGAAAATAAACTAACTAACTTTATTTATTGCCTTTAGCAAAGTCAACTTATTTATTCTTAATTTACAGTGGTTGACCACTTAAAGCCTCCTACAGCTTTGCCAAAAGGAGTATTTAACTGGTCAGTGAGGGCTTTTGAGTGTCATAGGGCTAGGGTGGTTATACGTGATCACATGCCTGTGATTCACAGAAAGGGTTTTGGTATTTTCGACCACCCATTAGAGTTTTTTTCTGAAATTTTTTATTCCTTTGAAATAATTGAAAAAATTTGTGGTTTTTGCATTTCCGGCATCGTAAAAAGTTTTTTTTTCCGAAACTTTGATTTTTCTAAAAATTTATCAAAACCCCAAACCGCTCGCCCGAAAACTATCCAACTGGTGGTTGAAAACGCAATATGAAATAGGCAACGACGAGCTATTGGTCAAAAGTGATGCGTATTTTCCACACTGTTATACAATTATTTAAAAAATAATTTTGGGTTTATGTTTGTACCAATTCGAAAACCTGAATAAAAATATGAGGTCAATCTATCGGCGAATACCAAAATTTCTAAAATCGGGGGGAGGGGCTTTAAGTCCACAGCCCTGACCCACAGGTCAGCCGGGAAAATCAGATATGCCCAAAAAGGGGTTTTAAGTGGTCAGGAGCCTTAACTGGTCAACAAACTTGTATATATGACCTGGTGCTGTTAGAATGTTGAACTGCTGGAGAAGATGCCCTATTTCTCTAGCTGGACTGAGAGGCGAAAACAAAGATATATGAATAAATTAAGGAAAAATGTCAAAAAGACTTTAAAGTTAAGGGTTCTATAGGAGCCCAAATCTTTTGTTACTAAAAATCTTTGATGGTTTTTACGGATGTTTTCATCTCCACATTATGAATTTTTTCATAAGAAATGTAAGCTTGATTGGAGTATATAGAAAATCGCTCTAGTCGTCGATTGTGAGGGTATGACGGGGGGATGAGAGTGCCCGATGTGAGGAAGCCCGATTCTTGATAAGAGGGCCTAAGCGCGTTCTGAATGGGTGAGTCGACAACGAGGGATTGGATTGACACTGACTGCAAAGGGAGTGTGAGGTGGAGGGCGGTCTGAGGGGGGGGAATGAAGATCGACACTAGCAGGAATCTTCATAGGGGCTGGTCATATGAGGCAAGTGTGTATGTGGTGGTGGTTAATTAAAGAGCTAGAATCTGATTTATGATTTTGAACTCAACGTGGCTTTTTTAGTTATACAACAAACTCAATCATTACAAAATTGTCAAATGTAAAAATGTTGCTGCTCTAGCGCTCGAACGGTGAATATTTGGTCATTGTTTATTCAATACCGTTTCCAGAAACATTCAACTACGAATCGTTTGGTACATTGAAATGTCATACGATACATGGATGTCAAAAATAAAGTAAAAATGAATCGTACATCGACGAAGAATTTGATAGCAATATCTCAAAAGCTTATGTGCAGTTTTTAAATAGTTGCATGAACATGTAAATAAATACGACCTTCCTGGGCCAAAAAGCAAAAACAGTCCTTTTCGCATCTTCGATACCATTTTTAGTGAGAAAATTGAAAAAAAAACGAAGATATTTTTTGCCCTTTGAATTACAGGATTATCGAACCAAGTTAACTGTACATTCTAATAGACGGGGGAAGGGGAGAAAATGGACCGTTGCAGGTGGGAGAAATGGGGGGCCGGGGCGGGGGGGGGCGGGGGTAGACGGAAAAAACGATGAAGAAATGCGCTGGGATAGAGAAAGTGCGTGATACGTGACGCTAGTCTGTCGTAGTGAGTGTATAGATCTGAACTTGCCTATATGTTTAGACCTTGAGTCTTAATTGATAAACCTTCTGAGTGAACTTCTGCAATAGTTTGCTCGAATGCTATATCTCTGCGATGGTTGACACAAACCGTTTGTATTTTGATATACGTAACCTTATTTATTTAGTTATTCAACAGTTATTGAATAAATCTATCTCATTGACTTAGTCGGATATGTGTAAATCTCGGTGTGTGCCGAGTTTATCTTTGTATCTGAGCATATACACTGTGATTGCCCTACTGCGCTCTCATTGGTCGAATAAGCAATCTTAGAATCTAGTGTAGTACTTCCACTTAGTAAGCCCTCTACACTGCATGACACAGACTCGGTCGACTACTCTAGGTCTACGACCTGTGTAGCTCGACAACTCCGTCCAGTGATACATCACCGACTCGTTGAGCCTCTACGACTGCGAGTAAAGACTCGTGTATCCTAAGTAGTTCTGCCCGCGTTACGTCCCCCCACCTAGAAAAGAAATTTCAAACTTTGAAATTTCCTATCTAAACTAGATTCTACCTTCCCAGGTAAACCCACAGTAGGACTCTAACCTTACTACCTCAACCCATAAATACCCCCACTAAATATACAAAATAAAATATACATGAAATAATAAAAAAAACATCCTAACAATTCCTACATTTTATAAATATTTAAGTATCTAACAGTTTTTACACACAAAAAAAATTAAATCAGCGATAAATAATAATATTTTTGAAGTATACAAATTAATGCAACCTCTTCAGAGAAAAAAAAACTACTCTAAGAATGCGGATAAAAAAAAATTTACAAAAAAAAATAAATTATTTTGAACAGTTAACAAACTTATCTTTCTGAATCTTTCTGCTTTATAAACTTTCCTCGTCCGTATTGATCGTTAAAACATCCTCACCCACAAACAACTCTTCTGTAATCTCCTCCGGCTCTCTCTCCTTTTTCCGACTCCTGATTTTCTCTCTGATTTCTGTGAAACTAGAATCCAAATCTAAATTCGCTTCCGGTTGCGTGTCTCTTTGTGTTAACACCACCAACTCAGGCAAAGAATTCCCACTTTCAACTGATGCCTATTCCTCGCTTCCAGATACTTTCGGCTGTATAACCTCGTATCCCGGACTAGCTGGGCTGGCTGGCCACTCATTTTCCGACGCAGAAAATTCCTCGTCTGGTACTACCTTCGCCATCGATTTCTGCTCCGACTCCATCGCTTTCTGCTCCGTCTCCATCGCTTTCTGCTCCGAATCCATCGCTTTCTGCTCCTCTAACTTCTTTTCTTCCCCTACTTTCGCTAGCTCAACCAGAATAAATGTCGGGTGTTAGCGGCGTCATTTTTTTGATAGTCATGACATTTTTTAATATCAAACCGCAGTCGAATTTATTTTTAAAAAAGTTGTTTTTCTTTAATTTTTCGCCATTTTTGTTTCTCTAAAGACGAGTTTAGTTGAAAATGGATATTCAATGAAAAGTGGTTCCTTTTATTTTTACACATACTCACTTATGTTAAGAAAATAAAAATATGAACCTTTTTCTTTCAAATATCGCTCTGAAAAAATGTACCAATCTGCCAGACTTATGCCACCACCTTTATGATTCCCACTTCCTCAGATTTTTTTTCTGACGGTGATAACACAGAAATGCTTTAATCGCGTCTAATATACTATACGTACATCTGTCACTACCTGAAACCCTATTTTAGCATCTTAAATAAGGGGGTTGACGACTCTGATTTGACATTTTCTCGGTGAAATATTAACAAATGTTAAGGCGATATTTTAAAGTTTTAGTTGTCAAATTCGAGCAAACGTTATTGTTTAACTACATCTTTTAAAAAATACCTAGAAAATAATCGAAAAATGCGAAAAATTCGAAAAAAAATTTTGATGATTGGGTTCTTAGTACACTTAATTATCGCCTCGTATCAATTTGGAGCATTTTTAATGCCTCTAAGGCCTTTATTAAATCAGAGTCGTCAACCCCCTTAACACTGTGCTGTTTCATATTATCAAATTTCATAAAACATCAATTCAGAAATTTTAGCCAACAAAAACCAAGCTGATACATTTCATTAAACTTCACTCTATCAGCAATTTTGCTCCAATGAAAGGCTATAATCGGGTGACTTTATTTTAAATTTAAGCTTGAAATCTGCCGCAAAATATAAAACAAGCCATTTGTTTAAAGACCACTTGAAATAAGAAATTTTGAAGGTCAAAAATGGGTATCATTATCATTTGCTCATCTTATGTAGAAGTTCGAAGCGTGTGTTCAAATCTCACTGATGTTTTCTTAGTGATTGTCTGAAGCATGATTATATGCAACGTTGCTTGATCTTGGGACCGCCAAAGTTGATCGGTGTGTAATCACTCGAGCAATTATTAAGACAATCACTGAGACAACATTAATGGGATTCGAACACGCGCCATAGAGATCCATTCATTTTCAAGATGTACTTAGGTTGAGAAAAATATATGGCTCAAATTCGATTTGTTGGTATATTGCTTTAACGACCTTTTGTAAATCTAGGATGTGCGGGTTGAGGGAGCCAATCCTAACACTCCTGGGACCATTCCTAGCCACTCATGGGGCCGCTTTTCAGCCCGCACATCCTTGATTCACAAAAGGTCGGTAAAGGGATATACGGTATATCATATACCTGCTGGTACCTTAATTCTTTTGCACATTTGAGACTGAGCTCACTTACTTTGGAAAATGAATTCCAGAAATCTTACTATGATCTGACACCTAAAGACAAACCGGCCAAAGCACTCAAAATCAAATTTTGCATCTACCAACATTAAGGGGGTTCTGAATGTGAATTGCTGGGTATTTGTAACCACTTTTCAACAGTCTGTAACTTGTGATTAAATAATCAAACATGAAAATGAAAAAAATATATTGTT
>SCLH01000212.1:551224-585106 GCA_004367855.1 Oikopleura vanhoeffeni
TAGTAACAATAAAAATTCACTGAAAATTTCAGGACATTTGACAATACGTTTTTATTCATGGGTTCTGTTGCTACAACAATTGGATATGGTCACATTGTCCCAAAAACAAATCATGGAAAATTGACATGCCTATTATTCACAATTTTCGCTGTTCCGTTATTTGCAATTCTCTTGAAACATATTTCGGTATATATCGAAGATAATTTGATAAGAATGACGAATCAAATAAATTTAAGGGCAAGCAGGCAAATTATAAGTGACAACGGAACAAAAGTGAGTAAAAAGTTTTTACTACTTAAAACTAATGTAACGCCCAAATACGCAGATGAGGTGTTCAAGCAGGATTTTTTCGGGTCGCCGAGGCTAATTTTTAAACTCGTAAAAGACGTCGGTCGGGTCAGATCGGGTCAACGCCTGACCGGACCCGGAAAAGTTGTCGACCTTACGACTCGTAAGTTACGACCCGCCAAAGTTGGTCAAATTAAAAAAAAACGATTCTTGTGTACATAGAGAAAACTGAATTACTCTGATTTTTTTTTAAAATACCGTTAAAATGTCAGAAATTAATAAATCCCAGTAGGTATGCTAGATGTTTTATGCAAAATAACGAACAACAATTGAAGGCTTTCGAAATGCCGGTTTTTCAATCAACCGAAAGTTACTCAATATCTTAATTTTTGTAAAGTTTAAATATTCTCTGAGAAAAAAATCGATCTATGCACCTGGGGATCGGGATCGATATATTTAAAAATAATGTTTGGTTTAGCGTAATTTTTGCAGTTACCTATATTTGTAATTTTTTCGCCATATTGAGAATAATTTAATTATATTGACAATTAAATAAATAGAAAGGTAAGAAAGCATATAATGAGCGAAAACGGAACAAAGGTGAGTAAAAATTAATCTAACGCCCAACTGCGCAGGATGTTCCACTGTCCTGAATAAACGCCGAATGACGTTAGTCATACAAGCTGAGTATATGTAAAATCATGTCCATATCCATAAAACATTCTTCTCTTGTAAAATTCGCTTAAAAATGACATAAGTTATAACCTGTTTACAACCTAAGTGGATCTCGAAAATAAGGGTTATCTCTATAGCGCGTATCGAATCAAAGGTGCTTGATATTCGGAGCGTCAAAGTTGAGTGGTGCGTATTCACTAAGGCAATCACTAAGACAATCACTTAGACAACATAAGTGGGATTTAAACACGCACGCTATATAGATAACCCTCATTTTCAAGATCCACTTAGGTTTGAAAACGGATATAGGCTGTTATCGATATTTTTGACAACACGGACAGTGTCAAATTGGTTTATGCACACCAATTCATATCTTGGTCAGAGGTCTTTCAAATTGTATTGGATCGATGGAGCCTATCTGATCCAATTTATTCAGGAACCAAACTGATAAGATTCAAAAACAATTTCAGATGTGCCAACCCCCAAAATTTTTGACAAAAATCATAAAAAATGTCATACAATTTTTCAAAGAGCATTTAAAAATATGTGGCTATCTACGCGAAAAGTTCACGTGGCCATTCTTAAAAGTTTTTTTTCTTTTTTTTTTCAAAAAAAATTAGTTGAAGAAGAACCAAGAAAATTTTGATAATTTTTTGAAATTTTTTACAAAAAACTTCAAAATTTTACGAATTCAAAAAGTAACAAAACCTATATTCATCATTACTTTTATGGTACGTTGAAGAACATGTACTCAGTGAAAAGTTATCATCAAGTGCACATATGAGAAACCTTTTTAAAAATGCCTTTGTTCAAAAATTCAAAATTTTTATTTTTTCGAAAAAAATTTCAAAAAATTCTTCAACAACGACTTTTCATTTTTCAGCAACAGCTCAAAATTTATCTAGAAAAATTTTTGTGCTGAACTCGATATTATGTCAAGGGCTACAATTTAATAAATATAAGAATGATGTTCAGCAAAAAAAAAGTTTTGCCGTTCTAACCTTACCTTGTAAACTAATGAAACAAATGAATATTTCAGCTTTTGTATTTTGTTCTTGGATGTTCTTGTTTTCTCATTATTCCGACATATGTCTTTCAAATGGCCGAAGGATGGTCTGCGTTAGATGCATTTTATTTCTGCATAGAGTGAGGCGTGCAAAATATTCGAGTAAAAAAATAATTTTTCATATTCAAAAAAACATTTTATTTACCTCTTATGAGTTTCATTGACGAAAATTGGATTTGGTGATTTTGTACCAAAGACTTCGCCACCTGATGTTTATGCAAAGTAAGAGAACTGTCAATTTATAAGAACTTTTGACTGTGTTGAAATCAGTGTTTCAAATCGGGATTAGGTAAATTTTAAGAATTCAAAAATTTTGAGCCTTCGAAAATCAGAGAAATTCTCTTCCAGATACGCTAGGTATGTGGATTGTGCTCACCAACCTAGTGCCACCAAAAAGGCTTACAGCAATACTAAAAGTTTTTTTTTGGTTTTTGGCGGGTGTCCGCACCCGATCTCTTTGATGAAATTTTTTGCACTAGACGCGATTCCGCTTCAAATGCCATTTTTACTCGGTGCGCTTCCTAGCTATCTCAGATAAATCTATCATGCTTTTAATTTTTTAAATGCAGAAAAGATATTTTATTTTAGTTTTGGTAAATGTTAAAAAGATAATTATGTTGGGATTTATAATTAAAAGTAAAATGGGATTGGGATTAAATTACATTTTAAAATGCATTGTGGGATCGGGATGCTCTTAGAAATCGAAACTGAATTTCAATTTCCGAACAAAAAAAATTTGTGGATCGTTAAAAACTTATTTTTTAGCCATGTCCATAATATATCAGGTTGCTTATACGAATTGACAAATCCTTCACCAACTCCAGGAGGCAAAAACAAACTAAGCATGCCGGAAGCATGTAGAAAGGTAAATAATCAAATCAATATCCATTAATCACACTTTTGTAAATATTCCGGCCTTGATTAACAAACGTAGTGTGTTTTTAAGTAGAAGGGCCAGGATATTGACAAAAGTGTCATAAAGGGATAAAATTTAAATAATATAAGGTTTTAATCACATTAACTGTACCCTTATCCGAACAATTTTTGCCGAGGTCTTCGGATAAGGGTACAGTCAGTGTAATTAATATTATTTTTGATGATAATTTTCAATTTAAAAGCGTCAGGAATAAAATTTTCCTTTACAAAAATTCTCCGTTTTGGGATACATCACCGTCTTGGGATACATCACTGTAGTACAGATTTTAGCTGACGATTTCAGTTCCAGGTCGCACTGCATCATACGCATGTTGAATTGCCCTCGTTCACTAATCTTGAGCTGTTTTCATTCAGCTTTAATTGATCGTTGTCGTTAGATAGCTAATGCTTTAACTCCAAGCTAGTATCTGAATCAGATAATCTGATGCACTGCCTAAAAAGTAAAATTTCAACTCGATTTAATATGTCTTATGAAAAAATATTTAAGTCAGAATGGTCCAATGCAATCACAATGGTTTTTGCTTTCTATCGAGTTGGCGTTTTCTTCTGGATGCTTTTGGGGTTATCATTTTTTGGGACGATAATCTCAATGATGGCCCACGGCCTAAACCATCTCCTACGGTTTGTACAACATCCAGTTCAACCAAGATTGGAGCCAGAATGGAATGATTGAAAAACAAATAATACAAATTATTTCGGTTTTGGAACCGACAATTTTGAAAACTCTTATTTCTGAAAGAAAAGTAAGAGTGAACATAATTCTGCATGACTTTTTGAATCTGTATATCTTGAAAATATATTTCCTGCAAAATAGAACTACTTTACTGTGAAAACTAAAAAGCATTTTATTGGCTTGATCTGCTCAACTATGACGTATGAAATCGTCTTATCATGTAATCCAGGGTTTTGATTGGATGCTAGTATGCCGCATTGTTTGTATCATTCAAATATGCACCATCTGTGAACTTTGGGCCGTTAATTCTTATAAAAATCAAGTGAAACTGTAAAAAATGTTGCTTTCAGAAACTTTTAACGTCACATGAAAATATCCGATTCTGGTACAATATTATTTGGATTTTGAGTGTCATGCATACAAATAATATTTTTGTAAAAATTGGCTAATCTTAATTAAGTCAAGTATCGAGTTCCAATCAGCGATCGTATTTTTCCGGATCAGAATTTTCGACCCGGAACGCAGGTCGGTGCCGATCCGACCTGGAAAAGTAGACGACCATCCGATCCGCAGAAAATTTTCTGAAAAAACACAATTTTTTATGTAGTTTATGCTAGAAATCGATTATTTTATTATTAGTTCCTAAATATTCCGAAAATTTATAGCTATCACAGGGACACGTATTTTCTCAGAAGTGAAACATAGACAAAAATACCTTATAAATCGCACCCTTATAATAAAGAAACCGGAAATTTAAAAAATAATTTAATAATTTTTTTGGAATCCCAGCAAACTATTATTCAATACTTAATATGTGATTAAAATGTATAATTTGAAAATGTCTGGGTTTTGAAATATAGACAAAAATATCGAAAATGTCTCCCGGAGGCGCAATAGTGTGGTGTTTGACCACTTCAAAATCGATTTATGGTAATTAAATAGAATAATATAATAATTAAATAGAAATAAGGTTGAAGATAAATGTTTGAACTACGTGCCTCAGCCTTAACTTTTTAATCGGATGAGTGGTACTGCTTTTATGATTTTTTGAAAAGTGCTCGTTTCAATTATGTACGAGTGGTGCGTACCGGGGTAAGAAATTATTGGTGCGTACAGGTTAATCAATTTTTGAAAAAACTTTACATCCGATGATGAAAAAGAAAAAAAATATTTTCATTATTTAAAAAAAATAATTTATCTCTAATTAATAAATTGATAAAAGATAAAAACTATTTCGAGCTTTAATGTTTTAAGAAAGTTTAAGAACAAACTTATGTTTCGAAATTTTTAACTTTCTTAATTTTGATAATTATCTAAGATACTTATTCGATTCCATCTTGTCGGCGAGTATTTCGATTTTATTTTTTACCTGTTCCTGAGTTTTTGTTTATCGTTTTTAAATTTAATTTCTTAAAAAATCAAGCCAACCCAAATGAAATTTTCATGCTGTCAAGCATTTGCTTTAGCCTAAGAAATTTTTTTGCTAACAATTTCAAGAATTTTATTAAACTATTCGGAACCTTAAACGGTATGGTTACAAATCCAGCGAACAACAACCGGAGCTACTGAGACTTCATATTGTAATAATTTTCTAAAATTGAATCCAAAAATATCTTATTTTGTCCTGTCTCGAGGGGACAGAAATATTTAAATGGCTGTTCTGTCCGAGAGATCGAAAATACTTGTCCTGTTCTTACCTACAAAAATCCATGACAGGACAGGTTTTGCCGACCCGCTTGTCTGTGAGACGTTCGTAGGCTAACTTAATGGATGTCGTAATCATGCTCAAGAACAAATGTGATTCATGTCAAATATTCATTTTAATAAACATTATAATTTGGGTGTATGACAGCTGTTGGTATTTGTAATTCTTACGTTTGAGTTTCAACTCTGTTCGAGAGATTTTCGACATCTTTTTTTATTCACAAAAACATCTTTTATCGATAAAAATGGTTGAAACATTTAATAAATTGTTTTGGAAATTTCAAACTTTTTTTTCAAAAATTTTGAAATTTTTTTTAATTTATTGTCTTAAGTTTGCTAAAACAAAGCACCTGATCAAGGAGATTCAGAAAATAAGCTAAAAAAATTTTCAGTGTAGGATAGCTGCTCAAATTGAATTTTGAATACCCAAATTTTGATTTTCAAAGTCATAGTAGACCCCCGTCCGCAACCTTTAAAAAATCTTTTTAGCATTATTCTTACTAAGTTCGAATACTGGCGCTTCTTTTAGGCCTACTCAAGTGTAACGGAGCGCAGATTCGCGATTTTTCAATTCGCATTTCACACCTTATACTAGAGTTTGAAAAAGATATTGGCTCTCGGCTCACCAGGGTTAAATTATGTTGACATTTTACTTTTTTGAATATTTTTTATATTTCATTTTTTAGACTTACCTCGACGTAATTTATGATAAAGTGTGCATTGCAATCTTTATTTATTTTTTGAGATACCGTTTTTTAAATGCCTTATTATAATTTATTTGAGAAAAGTTAATTTAATTCTCCCAAACTAAACTTGTGAATGAGTTAAACATTTTCCTGTCAATACTTTCACAATAAAAACAAACAACTAAATATAAGACGATCAAAGTTAAAACATTCCGCTATAAAATAATAGAGAAATGTATTCGCAACAATTTAGTCCCTTATCACCGAGATCGAATGAAACTGTTGACTTTTTCGCAGAATTGCAGGAATGATTAAAAAACTTTTTTTTATAAAATTAAAATTTATAATTTATTATTATTGGTTTACAGAAAGGTGTTTATGCAGATAAGTGTTATGAATCAAGACTGTTCTCAGTATCCTATACTTATAAGGGGTTTTTACGTTTACGGCGTTATTTTCGTCCGCCGGTTAGACAGCCAAATTATTGCGTAATCTATAGCAACGTATAGACAATTTTGGCGCACGAAAAAAACGCCGTAGACGAGAAAACTCAGGCTGTATATTGTGGCAGCTTGCGTAGGTTGAAGATAGCGTCACATAAGGTAAGTTCTACCCCATCGTCGAAAATTTCAACACAATGAATCAATTTCCCTTATAACTAATTTAGTTATTCGTTGCAATTTTTCTTCACATTTTTAATTTTGTTCAAATTGTAGCCCTTAAAAAAAATATTACTGTCAGTACAAATTTTGTTTTATTAAATTATCAGCTAATGCTTGAAAATGAAAAATCGTTTTTGAAATTGCCTATCAATAATCTTTGAAAACATTTAAGGTTAATGACAATCAATTTTTTAAACGATTTCTCATTTTTAAGCAAAAGCCAACATTTTTTTTACTTAACCCTTGGAAGCTCCGGACCACTTAAATGGCTCAAAAAATGTTAACCCGCTGAAATCGGATGAGAGAAATCCAACATAGAGTTTGCTTCAAGGAATTTGAAAATGGCAGTCAGAATTTTCTAGGACTACTCGTTCAAAAGTTAGTTTATCTTACTTTTTTAAGCAATTTCTCTTAAAAAATCTAAAACGCGTGCTGACCAAATTTGATAACTGATAAATGAAATCTGAGAAACTGAGTTTTTAGTAAAGTCTTTTGAGCATCTTATAAAAAATAAAAAAATTTCACGAATTAGAACTTCTTTTATTTTCTCGTGAGTGATTTTTTAATCTTTGAAAAAATGTATAAAAAAATGTGCTTTGATTTATTCGAAAATTTGTTCAAATGAAAGCCACGGAAATTTTGATCAGAAAGTTGGCTTACGTCAATATAATATTTTGAAGTTTAAGCACTTAAATTGAAGCTAACGTCATTTTTTCACTTCATTTTGAACAAAATACTTAGAACCAATTTATATCAGCGATTTGAGTTTGTATCTTAACTTTTTCGGGTACGGGAACAAACTGCCACTTTCATTTTTTTAAAAACTCGGTGGTAAAAATATTTTGCAGATTACTTACTCGGGGGCACATAATCTTCTGGGCTTTAATAACTTATAAGTGGGGGCCATTTTTTGACATACCTTTAGCATCATGGGGGAACGACTTTTTTGGAAGGCATTGGAATTATTTCTTGTAAATGTTCCAGGCCCTGTATAAAATAGGTGATTTTGGTCAAGAATAATCAATATTTAAAAAAATTTTCTCATTTCTTGTTCGAAAATTTTCAAACTAATTTGAGGTTGCTACTACATTTCAGCGGAGATTATAGTCAGATTTAGAAACATTGCTAACTGATGAAAATTTCAAGTAAACTAGTTTGAATATTCCAAATCGATTTTTTCAAGGCCTAGGATATATCGGGAAGGTGGTTTGTTAAGCTCTCAAATTTTGAAATTTAAAAAAATAGAAACCGTGCGAAAATGTTGCACAAGTTTATCTCAGCGCAATTAAAAATTCAATCCAGGAAATGGAGCTTTACCGATAGTCTATAGATATTACATCTTAGAATTTGTTAAAATTTTTAATGTGTTAGTCATACTGTCACATTTTTGATTGAATCATGTAGGTAGGTGCTGTATGTATTTCAACGATTTCTCGGCCGAGTACAATGAGGTATTCCGAAGAAAACACTATAGGCGATTGAAATGTGCGTCAGTGATCATTTTATTTGATTCTCGTCTCAAACAACAGCTTGATATAATTAATTTAGGAAGTTATCAACAGACAGCTGTTACAGACTCCGAAAATCAAACAAATCAAATAAAACGGGCCAGTCCTAATTCAGTATTTTTTCAAATTTGTTCACAGATACTAACCCCTTAATTTGTAACATATTTTTCTAAATTTAAACTCAAAATAATTAATTTTTCCAGTAAATGAAATTAGGATAGGTTTTATTATTTTCTGTCCTTGTCCTGTCTCAACTCCAGGACAGAAATGAGGACAGGTTTATCATTATTTTCTGACCTTTGTCCATTTTTTTGTCCAACATATTTGACTATTTTCTGAAATTTCTTTAAAATTCTTTATAAGATTTGAAAAACACCTAATACATTTAAATATTTTTTATCGACTTCTTGCCGATATCTGGCCGCTCTATTTTAAACCCGTAAAAACCATAGCGTTAAAGGAACTCTCCTGATAAAAAAAATAATTTTTGTACGATCTAATCGACAAATACTTGATCGGATCGGATCAAAGCCGATCCGATCAAGTATTGTTTATTTAGATCGTACAAAAATTTTTTTTAATCTGCGATCCGATCAAGTTCGATCCGAACAGGTTTTGTAAAACGGTATGCCTACCCCTGAGCTAGATAATCCGTTTTTTTATCTTTGGCAAAAGGTTATTTTTGTTTGAAATAAATTCTAATTTAATTTCAAATCACTAGAAGTGTCATTATTCACGTAATTAAGTTGATTATCCTGGATTATCCGCGCAGTAGGAAATGAAGTGCTGTTCCCTTTTTCGATCGCAATCAATCTTTATTTGCATAGCGCGGCGATTTTACCGCGCAGCCAAAAAATGACCATCGGTTTCTAAGTATCCCCTCTTCAATATTTAAACCCCCGCAATAAATCTCCTGTGCTCACTAACCGCTCGCGCCTTCATACCACCATCGCAAGTCGCTAGTTCTCAAAATATTTTCGACTAAAAAATGTGAGTGGGCAGTTGTTCGCATCCGCTTACTTTCCATTGAAAACATGAAGATTTTCGAAAACATTTCCTTCTATATTCTCACTAATTCAGACCTTGGCTTTCAAATTTTTTTTTTAATTTCTAATTTATTTTCCCGTTTTTCTTATAAATAGATAATTTGCAGCGCGCCGCGCTTGATCAAAAAAACGCAAAAATTGCACTCTGTCAATAATTATTTTTTAAGAATGATCAAAATGTATCCTTAGTTTCAATAAAAATTCCTGCTGGCTCAGTTGAATATGAAGATAATCAAGCATTTGTTCAGCAGATTTCGCTTTTATCTGTTTTTTGCAGCTAGTGGGTTTCAAATCACGGATATAAATGAACAAAAATTTTGCCGTCTTCCTCATTCGATCGAAAAAGATTGTTTATTTAACAGACAAGGATTTCGAAGTTTTTTTTGATACTTTGAAGACGCTGATATAAATTGGTCTAAGTATTTTGTTCAAAATGAAGTGAAAAAATGACGTTAGCTTCAATTTAAGTGCTTAAACTTCAAATATTATATTGACGTAAGCCAACTTTCTGATCAAAAATTTCCGTGGCTTTCATTTGAACAAATTTTCGAATAAATCAAAGCACATTTTTTTATACATTTTTTCAAAGATTAAAAAATCACTCACGAGAAAATAAAAGAAGTTCTAATTCGTGAAATTTTTTTATTTTTTATAAGATGCTCAAAGACTTACTAAAAACTCAGTTTCTCAGATTTCATTTATCAGTTATCAAATTTGGTCAGCACGCGTTTTAGATTTTTTTAAGAGAAATTGCTTTAAAAGAGTAAGATAAACTAACTTTTGAACGAGTAGTCCTAGAAAATTCTGACTGCCATTTTCAAATTCCTTGAAGCAAACTCTATGTTGGATTTCTCTCATCCGATTTCCAGCGGTTAACATTTTTTGAGCCATTTAAGTGGTCCGGAGCTTTCCAAGGTTAAGTAAAAAAAAATGTTGGCTTTTGCTTAAAAATGAGAAATCGTTTAAAAAATTGATTGTCATTAACCTTAAATGTTTTCAAAGATTATTGATAGGCAATTTCAAAAACGATTTTTGCATTTTCAAGCATTAGCTGATAATTTAATAAAACAAAATTTTGTACTGACAGTAATATTTTTTTAAGGGCTACAATTTGAACAAAATTAAAAATGTGAAGAAAATTGCAACGAATAACTAAATTAGTTATAAGGGAAATTGAGATTTGCATTGTTTGAAATTTTCGACGATGGGGTAGAACTTACCTTATGTGACGCTATCTTCAACCTACGCAAGCTGCCACAATATACAGCCGAGTTTTCTCGTCTACGGCGTTTTTTCGTGCGCCAAAATTGTCTATACGTTGCTATAGATTACGCAAATAATTTGGCTGTCTAACCGCGACGAAAATAACGCCGTAAACGTAAAACCCCTTATAAGTATAGGATACTGAGACAGTCTTGATTCATAACACTTATCTGCATAACACCTTTCTGTAAACCAATATAATAATTATATTTTAATTTTATAAAAAAAAGTTTTTTAATCATTCCTGCATATCTGCGAAAAAGTCAACAGTTCATTCGATCTCGGTGATAAGGACTAAATTGTGCGAATACATTTCTCTATTATTTTATAGCGGAAATGTTTTACTTTGATGAGTCTTATATTTAGTATGTTGTTTTATGTTGAAAGTATTGACAGAAAATGTTTAACTCATTCACAAGTTAGTTTGGGAGAATTAAATTAACTTTTCTCAAATAAATTATATAATAGGCATTTAAAAAACGGTATTCTTTCAAAAAATAAAAAGATTGCAATGCACACTTTATCATAAATACGTCGAGGTAAGTCTAAAAAATGAAATATAAAAATATTCAAAAAAGTAAAATGTCAACATAATTTAACCCTGGTGGCCGAGAGCCAATATCTTTTTCAACTCTAGTATAAGGTGTGAAATGCGAATTGAAAATCGCGAATCTGCGCTCCGTTACACTTGAGTAGGCCTAAAAAGAAGCGCAGTATCGAACTTAGTAAGAATAATGCTAAAAAGATTTTTAAAAGGTTGCGGACGGGGGTCTACTATGACTTTTGAAAATCAAAATTTGGGTATTCAAAATTCAATTGAGCAGCTATCCTACACTGAAATATTTTTTATGCTTATTTTCTGAATCTCCTTGATCAGGTGCTTTGTTTTAGCAAACTTAAGACAATAAATTAAAAAAATTTCAAAATTTTTGAAAAAAAAGTTTGAAATTCCAAACAATTTATTAAAATGTTTCAACCATTTTTTATCGATAAAAGATGTTTTTGTGAATAAAAAAATATGTCCGAAAATCTCTCGAAGAGTTGAAACTCAAACGTAAAGAATTAAAATACCAACAGCTGTCATACACCCAAATTATAATGTTTATTAAAATGAATATTTGACATGAATCACATTTGTTCTTGAGCATGATTACGACATCCATTAAGTTAGCCTACGAACGTCTCACAGACAAGCCGGGGTCGGCAAAACCTGTCCTGTCATGATTTTTACGTAAGAACAGGACAGTATTTCGATCTCTCGGACAGAACAAGCCATTTAAATTTATCTGTCCCCTCAGACAGGACAAATAAGATATTTTTGGATTCTTTAGAAAATTATTACACATATGAAGTCTCAGTAGCTCGGTTAGTTGTTCGCTGGATTTGTCAAACCATACCGTTTAAGGTTCCGAATATATAATTTCTTGAAATTGTTAGCATAAAAAATTTCTTAGCTAAGCAAAATCTTGACAGCATGAAAATTTCATTTGGTTGGCTTGATTTTTAAGAAATTTATTATAAAACGATAAACAAAAACTCAGGCAACAGGTAAAAATAATCGCAAATACTCGCGACAAGATAGAATCGAATAAGTATCTTAGATATTATCAAAATTAAGAAGTTAAAAATTTCGAAACATAAGTTTGTTCTTAAACTTTCTTAAAAACATTAAAGTCGAAATAGTTTTTATCTTTTATCAATTTATTAATTAGAGATAAATTATTTTTTTTAAATAATGAAAATATTTTTTTTCTTTTTCATCATCGGATGTAAAGTTTTTTTCAAAAATTGATTAACCTGTACGCCACCAATAATTTCTACCCCGTACGCAACCACTCGTACATAATTGAAACGAGCACTTTTTCAAAAAATCATAAAAGCAGTACCACTCATCCGATTAAAAGTTTAAGGCTGAGGCACGTAGTTCAAACATTTATCTTCAACCTTATTTCTATTTATTATATTATTCTATTTAATTACCATAAATCGATTTTGAAGTGGTCAAACACCCACTATTGCGCCTCCGGGAGACATTTTCGATATTTTTTGTCTATATTCAAAACCCAGACATTTTCAAATTATACATTTTCATCACATATTAAGTATTGAATAATAGTTTGCTGGGATTCCAAAAAATTATTAAATTATTTTTTAAATTTCCGGTTTCTTTTATAAGGGGTGCGATTTATAAGGTATTTTTGTCTATGTTTCACTTCTGAGAAAATACGTGTCCCTGTGATAGCTATAATTTTCGGAAATTTAGGAAACTAATAATAAAATAATCGATTTCTAGCATAAAACTACATAAAAAATGTTTTTTTCAGAATTTTCTGCGGATCGGATGGTCGTCTACTTTTCCAGTCGGATCGGCACCGACCTGCGTTCCGGGTCGAAAATTCTGATCCGAGAAAATACGATCGCTGATTGGAACTCGATACTTGACTAATTAAGATTAGCCAATTTTTACAAAATAATATTGTATGCATGACACTCAAAATCCAAATAATATTGTACCAGAATCGGATATTTTCATGTGACGTTAAAAGTTTCTTGAAAGCAACATTTTTTACAGTTTCACTTGATTTTTATAAGAATTAACGGCCCAAGTTCACAGATGGTGCATATTTGAATACAAACAATGCGGCATACTAGCATCCAATCAAAACCCTGGATTACATGATAAGACGATTTCATACGTCATAGTTGAGCAGATCAAGCCAATAAATGCTTTTTAGTTTTCACAGGTAAGTAGTTCTATTTGCAGGAAATATATTTTCAAGATATACAGATTCAAAAACGTCATGCAGAATTATGTTCACTCTTACTTTTCTTTCAGAAATAAGAGTTTTCAAAATTGTCGGTTCCAAAACGAAATAATTTGTTTATTTGTTTTTCAATCATTCCATTCTGGCTCCAATCTTGGTTGAACTGGATGTTGTACAAACCGTAGGAGATGGTTTAGGCCGTGGGCCATCATTGAGATATCGTCCCAAAAAATGATAACCCAAAAGCATCCAGAAGAAAACGCCAACTCGATAGAAAGCAAAAACCATTGTGATTGCATTGGACCATTCTGACTTAAATATTTTTTCATAGATATTTCGAGTTGAAATTTTACTTTTTAGGCAGTGCATCAGATTATCTGATTCTACTAGCTTGGAGTTAAAGCATTAGCTATCTAACGACAACGATCAATTAAACTGAATAAAACAGCTCAAGATTTAGTGAACGAGGGCAATTCAACATGCGTATTGATGCAGTGCGACCTGGACTGAAATCGTCAGCTAAATCTGTACTACAGTGATGTATCCAAGACGGTGATGTATCCAAGACGGAGAATTTTTGTAAAGGAAAAATTTTATTCCTGACGCTTTAAATGAAAATATCATCAAAATAATATTA
Organism: Oikopleura vanhoeffeni; assembly: GCA_004367855.1. Lineage (NCBI taxonomy): Eukaryota > Metazoa > Chordata > Appendicularia > Copelata > Oikopleuridae > Oikopleura > Oikopleura vanhoeffeni. The sequence goes on from SCLH01000212.1 coordinate 565,134, forward strand.
ATTACACTGACTGTACCCTTATCCGAAACCTCGGCCAAAAATTGTTCGGATAAGGGTACAGTTAATGTGATTAAAACCTTATATTATTTAAATTTTATCCCTTTATGACACTTTTTGTCAATATCCTGGCCCTTCTACTTAAAAACACACTACGTTTGTTAATCAAGGCCGGAATATTTTACAAAGTGTGATTAATGGATATTGATTTGATTATTTACCTTCTACATGCTTCCGGCATGCTTAGTTTGTTTTTGCCTCCTGGAGTTGGTGAGGATTTGTCAATTCGTATAAGCAACTGATATATTATGGACATGGCTAAAAAAAGTTTTTAACGATCCACAAATTTTTTTTGTTCGGAAATTGAATTCAGTTTCGATTTCTAAGAGCATCCCGATCCCACAATGCATTTTAAAATGTAACTTAATCCCAATCCCATTTTACTTTTAATTATAAATCCAACATAATTATCTTTTTAACATTTACCAAAACTAAATAAATATTTTTTCTGCATTTAAAAAATTAAAAGCATGATAGATTTATCTGAGATAGCTAGGAAGCGCNNNTCTTTCTTGTTCGAAAATTTTCAAACTAATTTGAGGTTGCTACTCCAATTCACCGAGATGTATAGTCAGATTTAGATACATTGCTAACTGATGAAAATTTCAAGTAAACTAGTTTGAATATTCCATACGATTTTTTCAAGGCCTAGGATATTCGGGCAAGGTGTTGTTAAGCTCTCAATATTTGAAATTTAAAAAAATAGAAACCGTGCGAAAATTGTTGCACAAGTTTTATCTCAGCGCAATTAAAATATCAATCCAGGAAATGGAGAGAGCTTTACCTATAGTCTATAGATATTACATCTTGGAATTTGTTAAAATTTTTAATGTGTTAGTCATACTGTCACATTTTTGATTGAATCATGTAGGTTGGTGCTGTATGTATTCAACGATTTCTCGCGGAGTACAATGAGGTATTCCGAAGAAAACACTATAGGCGATTGAAATGTGCGTCAGTGATCATTTTATTTGATTCTCGTCTCAAACAACAGCTTGATATAATTAATTAGGAAGTTATCAACAGACATCTGTTACAGACTCCGAAAATCAAACAAATCAAATAAAACGGGCCAGTCCTAATTCAGTATTTTTTCAAATTTGTTCACAGATACTAACCCCTTAATTGTTAACATATTTTTCTAAATTTAAACTCAAAATAATAATTAATTTCCAGTAAATGAAATTAGATTGTTTATTATTTTCTGTCCTGTCCTGTCCTCAACTCCAGGACAGAAATGAGGACAGGTTTCATTATTTTCTGACCTTTGTCCATTTTTTTGTCCAACATATTTGACTATTTTCTGAAATTTCTTTAAAATTCTTTATAAGATTTGAAAAACACCTATACATTTAAATATTTTTTATCGACTTCTTGCCGATATCTGGCCGCTCTATTTTAAACCCGTAAAAACATAGCGTTAAAGAACTCTCCTGATAAAAAAAATAATTTTTGTACGATCTAATCGACAAATACTTGATCGGATCGGCATCAAAGCCGATCCGACAAGTATTGTTTATTTAGATGGTACAAAAATTTTTTTTTAATCTGCGATCCGATCAAGTTCGATCCGAACAGGTTTTGTAAAACGGTATGCCTACCCCTGAGCTAGATAATCCGTTTTTTTTATCTTTGCCAAAAGGTTATTTTTGTTTGAAATAAATCTTATTTAATTTCAAATCACTAGAAGTGTCATAATTCACTAATTAAGTTGATTATCCTGGATTATCCGCGCAGTAGGAAAATGAAGTGCTGTTCCCTTTTTCGATCGCAATCAATCTTTATTTGCATAGCGCGGCGATTTTACCGCGCAGCCAAAAAATGACCATCGGTTTCTAAGTATCCCCTTTCAATATTTAAACCCCCGCAATAAATCTCCTTGTGCTCACTAACCGCTCGCGCCTTCATACCACCATCGCAAGTCGCTAGTTCTCAAAATTTTTCGACTAAAAAAAAAATGAGTGGGCAGTTGTTCGCATCCGCTTACTTTCCATTGAAAACATGAAGATTTTCGAAAACATTTCCTTCTTTTCTCACTAATTCAGACCTTGGCTTTCAAATTTTTTTTTTATTCTAATTTATTTTCCCGTTTTTCTTATAATAAGATAATTTGCAGCGCGCGCGCTTGATCAAAAACGCAAAAATTGCACTCTGTCAATAATTATTTTTTAAGAATGATCAAAATGTATCCTTAGTTTCAATAAAAATTCCTGCTGGCTCAGTGTAATATGAAGATAATCAAGCATTTGTTCAGCAGATTTCGCCTTTTATCTGTTTTTTGCAGCTAGTGGGTTTCAAATCACGAGATATAAATGAACAAAAATTTTGCCGTCTTCCTCATTCGATCGAAAAAGATTGTTTATTTAACAGACAAGGATTTCGAAGTTTTTTTGATACTTTGAAGACCTTTGCTGCTCGGTTTGAACCGTTTTTGTATAAAACTTTTCAATCTTTTCTATCATATTTATTTGGACCTTCTTCTCGAAAATGCGACAATTAACAGCTTCTTTTAGAATGTAGTTTTTCTGTGATAAGCTATCAAAGTCGGACCACTTAAGTGGTCCGGGAGCCTCTGCTGAATAAATAAATTTGGAGCTTCCAAGGGTTAAGAGGGTGCTCGTCAATAATTTGGGGTCAAGAACAAGTTCTATTGTGATGATTATTTGATGACAATATAAAAAAAGCTATATTCTCATCATATTTGGTTATCTGTATTTACTGAGTTATTTCTGTATTTCGGATTGTCGAATTAAAACGACACATAAAAAAAAGCTATTTTTTCAACAAAAATTTTTTAGTTTCAAAAACCAAGAATTATACATACTGTCAAGCCAAAAACATTTTTTAATCTTGAAAGAAAAATCGAAAATTTAAAACCCAGCAAGTGGTTTGTCATGTTGATCCAAAAACGGAAGGCAAAATTGTTGGAGCAGCAAGCAGAATTAAAAGACATATCGATAAATCACGCTCTCGAAAAAGATCCGTGAATTCCCAATCAAGACGAAAATCATCAATTTCCGAGATCCTGCCAAAAAGCCCAGGATATGGTTGGAAATCACCAAGAAAATCTACTGAAAATTCAGCTAAGGCTATGGGTGAAGAATTGAGGGGCAGTTATAATGCAAAAAATACAAAAAGTCTTCCAGATATTTCTACAATACACATGCGTGTAAAACATGGAAATTGGTTCAAGGAAACATGGGCAAAATTTCGAAAACGGTATAGAAACTTATATTAAATAAAAGAGTTTCGAGTTTCTTCTCCCCTTTGTAACACGAAAAACTTTTTTTCTTCCCGTTTTCTACAACCTTCCGACTCAACCTATATTTAGAAAAATGGCTCAGCAAACACTACTTTGAACTGTTCAAACCATTCTTTATAAGTTCAAAAAACTTTGAAAATGAATTAAAATAAAATTCGAAACTAGGTTAAAAACAATTAAAAACGCTATAATTGCTTTTTATTTGACGAAAATAATTCAATTACAGTTTTCACGTCAACTGGTAAAAATACCGACCTAAAAAAGTTATATCAGATGGGGAATTGGAACCAGTGAGGAATCAATTGTGTCACTGAATTGTTAAATTTTGGAAACGGCTAAAGTGATGGCGGTGGGACATTTCTAATAAATACATATGAAATATAACTACTTCCAAGGTGATATCATATATGTGAGACACATTGAGCTTATTATATTGCAAAAATGACATTAATGGCTTTTCTACAGAAAATCCTTGAATCAAAACATCGAAAAAGTTCGTTTTCGACACATTCGACCTCATTGCGGCCCATGAGGCGAAAATCGAAAAAAATTAGCGCCAAGGCACCAAAATTCCATGACGTACAGGGTGTAAGGTTTTTACCTTCTTTTTTCCAAACTGGTTACACTTGATTTCCGCGGTTTTGATTGGTTGTCAGAGGAGTTTTCTCAGATTCAACCGATCAAAACGGCGGAAATCAAGTGTAACCAGTTTGGAAAAAAGAAGAGAAANACACCCTGTACATAGGCGAATATTGACGTATAAATTATACGGTATAATGCAGTCGAAGGATTTTGATAGAATCAAAAAACGACATTTGATTTCTAATGGTCCATTATGGTCCGAAAAATTTAAGAAAATTAACGGCAATTAAATTAAGTCAAAAATGTATGATTTTCAAACTTCAGCAAAAGGCTAAAAAAAATCAGACGCGGTCATTGGTTGATGAGATAACCTACATTAGAAAGACCTACTTTTTTGTAAGCCAGTTAAACTCAGCCTCATTGTATCAGGTCTACACATGATCAATAAATGTGTTGATCAAAGATCGGCACGAGCGAAATGAAAATCATATCGGATCGATGAGGGGTGAATTTCACGCGGTGAAATTAAAACTGTATTGGATCGGATCATCTGATACCAGAATTACAAATATATTGTATCCGATCGTATTGGAAAAATGGATACTATCCGATACTTTATTTCCAATACGATCCGATCCAGTTTTGCCGATCCATTGATAACTTGGTGAATTGATAAATTCTAAACATTTTTTTTCGATAAATAAAAAATTATATTTTATTGACACTAAAATTATACAGTTTCAGAAGCAGAAGTTCAGTAGATAAAGAGATCAAAAATGAGATACTCCAATAAATAAGCTTTACCGTAGTTAGATAGAACAGTGTCTACGCCAAAAATGACCGATTAAGTTTAAGATCTGCTTGAAAAACTTAATTTTTATTAAAAAAAATTATGGAAATCTCCAGTACGCCCGTTAGCTGTTCTCAAAGTGATTGGCTTTGACAAGTTACGACCAATTTTCGAAAAAATGTTCCGTTGAATAAATTTCCCTGGTGTTTTTTGTCAAATTGCTCATAGTCGAATAGACTCATAATTCGGATTTTAAAGTTCGGGACCAAGATTGAAACTAGATCAAGTCGATCCGATCCGATCAGGTTATGCCGACCCCTGCTAGGCATTCATTAAGAAAAATGTCCGTCTCAAAAGTTTAGTTTGACTTCCGACAGAATAAATTCGAAATTTTGAGCAAGGATTCTGAGTGGCGCTCGTAAACAGTGCTCAGAATACGTTCTTGATAAGCTACCTTAGAAAGAAGATAGAAAAATAAAATACTTTCGAAGAATACATATATCTTAGAAAAGACCTCCTGTCCTTTAGATCAACGTTCGCGATGGACCCTCATTCTCGCGCTGTGATTCGTCAAAAATGCGCAAACTAAATTGTCACAAATCACAGCGCGAGAATAAAGTTCAGGTCTAGTGAGTTGATTATTTTCTCAAAAACTAGGTTGAAAAGCTAAAGGGCGCATTGGTGTTTATCACTGAAATCATTATTTGCGTAAACTAATAGCTGCCGAAATTAATATTCTAAATCACCGTGGAAGAAAGAATAGGCAGTGATTGATTAAATTAAAAACACTTTTTTTATTGGAAGTTTGAATATGTCACAATTTTTGTGATAAAACGACCTCAAACGGACACATCGAATTGTCCGTTTTTTGATATTACTAGCACAATTTATTTTTCAAAAAATGATGTTTTCGCTATAAAAACCGGCTATTTATACTATTGGGTGAATCTATAAATCGAATTTCAGATGTATCAAGAGTTAGAGTACTATTTTGACCACTAGAGGAAGGAAAGGTTTCAAGTTCAGTTATATCTGTCGATTCTTGCCGCAGTCGTCCAAGTTTATTTCCACCATTCAGATTTCTAAAATAATTGGTTATAAAGAACAAAAAGTTTAATTTGAGTCAGATTTCAAAATGATTTTGCTAGTTGAGTGTAAAATTTCCTAAGTGATATTCAAATAAAAAAAATCGCTAGATAATTTTTAATTCTGAATATAAAGAANAATTTCATCATGTAGGGTCAAATTCTGTCATACCGTATGACTAGCGTGTCCACCATTAATTTCGACTTATAGAAATAATGGGTGGATTGTTCTGAAACTTATTGGGGGTTAATAATATATGGAAAAAAAGTTACGAAAAAATTTTTTGGTAGTCACGTGATCAAAATATAGCGATTTTTCAGTATTTAATTAATATAAAACAGATGCCAAATCGGTAGTTTTTGGGTCAACGTCACTTATAAATGAAATTAACACACTTTTTAGGAAAAAATAAAAATTTTCGAAATTATGATTTTTTGGTTCCCATACCGCGATTTTTCGAGAAAAAAAACGTAAAAGTAAGAACAAAGGGATGCCCGTTTGATCGGACAAAAATTATTTAATTATCAAATTAACCGCCTTGTTGAACTTAGTTATGTACAGTTTTTTGGTACATACATCTCAGATGCGCAATAAAATTCTAGATACAATCCTCCTTTTCAAAATTTGTTCCAAATTGGTCGATTTTAGCTCAAAATCGAATGGTGGACATGCTACGTATGACTCATATCCATTCAACCCGTTTTGCTGAATCCTTGCTCGGATTTTATTCTGAATAGGGTGAGGAAGCGTTGACAGTGGCCTTGAGGCTGAGATGACGTGAACGAATCTATTTCGTCACCCGAGCGCTGCCTCTGAGCGCGCTGCCGACCCCTGCCTCCAAGTGGACTAAGACCAAGAAAGACCTAACTCACCTTTATCCCACGATAGTAAAACTCTGATTTTTAATTATTTTTCACCTGATGAAAAACTTTTTTCTGAGCTATCAAATTTGATTTGAAATAACTTTGTATACAAGGTGTTTTCTTAAACTTATTAACTGTTATGTTTTTCCCTTAAAAAATAATATGATTTCTTCTTAAAACGCATTTCTATAAAAACTTTGAAAAAGATCAGTTTTTATGAGCAAAATCAAAATGATCTATGAGAAACATTTTTGCTCTAAAAATCAACTGAGATAACTTTCGAATGAAATTATTTTTAAATAATTTCCACTTCAAACAAAACTTATAAGCTAAGGTTTCAACAATAATATCTCCAGATTATGTTGTTACTGGTCAAGCGTATAATATGGCGTCAAATTTTATAATCAACGGTGGATTTTAAAATTAAGTGATAATGAGTAAAAGCTTCAATAAAGGGACAAAAGGTCAAATTTTATCATGAAAAGTTTAATTTTGAATGCAAAGAGTACAATTTCAAATTAACGGATTATTCAAAAAATTATAAAAATTAACGGATGAAGAAAAGATTTTTAAATTTCACATATAGAATTTCAAACTCGAGGGTCATATTTCAAAATGTCATTCAAAAAACTGTATTTCAAGATAAACATTTGACATTCAAAATTATTCAAAAATAGTATCTTACTCTGAATAAAAATCATTGAGTGAAGTTTGCGATTCCGAAGCCCTGTCATCATACGGCGGACTTGAAGAGCCTTCTCGATCTTCAATAGAATCAATTCTCATTCCTTGTAACAAATAAGCCCTATGATTTTTCATTTGTTGCCCCATTTTTTTGATCCCACTATCCCTCATATTTTGTCTTATATGTTGATTGTCAGAATCACTGGATTCTTCATAAATTACATTTTGAGTTATTGGTGGAAATACGCTTTCTTCAAAAGTTTTTTGAGAGACTAATTTCTTCGAATTAAGGTCACTTTTCGCTATTTTCTGCTCTAAAAGCAGGTCGGTATTCGGTATCTGACAGTACAATTTGTCATTTTCTTTTGTCATCAGTTTCAAAGATTTTAGAGGGGGTTCTGTGAATATAATTGGGCTTGAAGACACATCAGGAGACATTTCCCGTTTTCGACCAATTTCATCAATTTTATCATAATCCTCGCTCTCACTATCTGGTTCACTCTGTTCAAATTCAATTTCCGGTTCGGTTAGAGAAATTTTCGGTATTACCGGTAATGTCGGAGATTTTGGACGGGTTGAAGTTTTTAAGGATTCGATCATTTCGGCCTTGGCGGCGACCACTAAGTTTTTCTCAGCCAGTTCTTCTGCATCTTCGGCAGCAGCAGTTTGATTAGATTCTTCTAAATGCTTCATCAACACTGCTACCACCACATTCACGAGAACAAACTAAATAACAATATGAAAATATGTGATAAAGAGACAAATTGGTTTCGGATTACTTTTTAAATCGGTGTTTCAGAATAAATAAGTGTCTCATATTATGACAAGTAAGAGTCAAATTACATTTAAGGAAGTCTCAAAGTAAGTGTTTTTAAGTCGACTGTTCGAATTACAAATGGAGAGTCAAATTACATTTCAATAAATTGAAAAAACATTTGATTAGTATTTTGAAGTTAAATATCCAAATTACAAATAAGGTGTCAAATAAAATTTTCATAAATTGAAAATAAAAATTCTTGTTATTTTGGTGTCGAAAATTTTAATGTAGAGACAAGTTACATTTTAATTGATCGGAGACAAATAATTTTTACTCTTATTTCGGAGGCAAATATTCAGATTAAAAATAAAGTTCCACCATAAAAATTGATAAATTATCGAAAAATTTTCAACCCACTTAGAAGACGCCAAAGTTTGAATTTTATTTTCTACTATTTTTTATGCAGTTTCCAGCGTCAAATTATTTTCAATTTCAGGGGTTTAGTTAAAACCCAGAAAAATAATTTTCCAGCTGTAACTGAAATTTTGATCCAAATATGACTATGATAATGAAAGTTAATTATCGAAATAAATATTTTTACCTGTGCCATCATGACGAAAATGACAAAATAAATTGGAGCAATATATGCCGAAACGCAGCAATTCTCAGTGCAGGCAGCTTCATTATCACATTCTCCAAGATCTGGGTCTCTCAAAGTGTCCTAAAATGAATTTAAAATTTTGCATCGAATCATATCAAAACAATGAACTAAAAATAACAGTTAAAAGTTACGAACATTCATTCCTAGTACATTCATCCCTGTAGTAAAATAGGTTTCAAAAGAGACCCTTCATAGATCATAATTCAATCTAAAGAGTGGCATCTTTCTGTATCTATTTTATGGGTGCGATACTTACAACTAAAATTTCACGCATTTTGGGTGCTGATGAACTGGAAGTGGTGTTTTGCTCTTTTACGCTCCGTGTGCAGTGCACACTGTGCACACGAATCCTACATTTTTAACTTTTTAAAAAAATAATAAAACGCAATATATCAATTACGGGCCCCTGGGCATTTTTTGCCACTTTTTAGCCATTTAAATAAAATTCGGCGTTTTAAAACGACTCATCCGATTGAATTCTTAGATAGCTCAAACTGAGCACAAATATTAAGAGAAAAATAAATTTAAAAAAAGGTCCGAATCAGACCACCGTTTCGTTTTATTTTATTTTATTATATACTAAATATTTGTGCTCAATTTGAGCTTTCTAAAAACATAATCGGATGAGTCGTTTTCAAAAGCCGAAATACAATACAAATCAGGTGTTGGTTGACAAGTGTGGGCAACGTCTCCCCCGCCACAACACACGTTTAAAGAGCACACGTATTCTCCGCACAAGGGGCCCGTTATCGATATCATCCAGTTCACATGTACCCTATTTCTATTATTTCACAAACCTTATTCGTAATTATTTGAAGTACAAAAATAATTATTATTACAATCAAATTGCTAATTGTCTAGTAGACATTCATGCAGCATAATTTATGCTGGATAAATCATGCCCAACGACAATTTCCTCACTGTTATATTTGAAGCGCAACTCTGAGCTAGCAGATCTTTTTTACTTTGCATCTCTTGACAACGCATGAGAGCATCCTATTAGTTAAATTAAAAATATGCTCTATAATAAATTCAGAAACTTCTCGACCGATTTTTAAATTCTGTGATCGTTTTTTTGTTAAATAATTTTAAAATGTTCGAAAAGTTGCCGATAATTGTGATAGCTAACCTTCATGATACCATTCCAGTTATCACCGGTTGAAACCCTAAATAATGTTAACCAAGCAATTCCAAAATTTGCAAATGAAGCATGTCTTCCAAGACCTTCACAAGGGTGATCTTCGTCACAAACTGAAAAAAAAATTTAAGATGTAAAATTCGACTTATAAACATTTCAATTTCAAAACTTTGGTGTCTTATTTCATAAATAATTCGATTCGTTTTGAAAACGACTCGCTCTTTGATTTTAAATGGGCAACTTTGATTGTATAAGATAAAATTTTATAATTATTTTTGGGTGTCATATTTCATATTATTTCTATATTCATTTTTAATAAAATACAATTGCAGGACGTTATCTTCAGAAGAAATTAAACAGCTGTTTATGAATTTGAAATTTAAATGTGGCCCAAATTTTATTTTATTTGCGTCAAATTTAAAATAAATGATCAGTTTTTATATAATTTTATTTTTGTTGGTGTCAAATTTCAAAATAAATTACTCATTCTAGTTTTTGGTCTACTCAATCGGATTTAAAATTGACCATATAAAAATTTCCAGATTTATATTCAACTCCTAGAGTAGCGAACTGTGTCTGTTTGAATTTTGGGCAATGGGTAACCCAATTTTCCTAAAATCCGGCATTTTTTTCATATGACTTACTGATTGTTCCGAATAATTCTACACCGAGTGCAGCAAATATGAAAAATAGCAAAAGAAATAAAAGTCCAAGATTTCCAACTTGGGGCAAAGCATGAGCTACTGTTTCCAGCAATCTTCTCACTCCCTTTGCTGTTTTTAACAATTTGAGAACTCTTGCAATTCTCAGCACTCTCATAACTCGAATAATCGAAATATTTATCGGAATTTCTACCACACCGAGTTTTGTGCCTTCGTTTAGAACTTCTAAAATAATTCCCACAACTGATAAGACTACGATAATCATATCTAGCTGGTTCCATTTGTCCGAAAGGTATCCAGCCATGCCGAGAGCGAAAATTTTCAAAAGCATTTCGAGGACGAAGACAAAGGTGAAAAACCAATTTGAGTACATCAGGATCTCATCGAAAATTTTGGGCTTAAAAATTTTTTAGAAGTTTTGATTAAATACTCATTTTCAGTCTTACACATGGACCGTTCTATAAAAGTGAAATTTGTATACTCGTGATTTTGAACGTGTTTGGTATTGCGTCAAATAAGGAGTTGACTAGTTCTCATTTTTTTTTAAATTTGAGAGTTTTAAAGGACTCAAGTTTCGATTGGCTGGACTATAAAACTGGTAAGATAGTATTTCGGCTATATACATCTAGTTTTTTGGCTATATTAATTAAATATTGACTTTTCTAGAGTTGTATTTATTTTTGGGGGACAAGATTAGACAAATATCATCTTACGTATATCGAAGATCCTGCCTAGTGTGATTTTTATCTTGAGCGTCATCAATTTGATAAAGTGGCCAATCAAATCGCGGGATTCTTGAATTGAGTCGACAATCGGGTATTTTGATTGGACACTGGCTCAAAGTGATGACGCTCAAGATAAAAATCACACTAGGCAGGATCTTCGATAAGTGTATTAAAAAATATTTCAAAAATTATTATTTTTTTTTCAAATCAAAAAAATACCTCAAAGTTGGCGAATTTGCATATGAGATATTGAATTATTAAATTTATGGTACAAAAAAGAATGCCTGAAAATTTTTGTTTTGTTGATCTTATCAGAAATTTTATGATTTTTATTGAACCGGAAGCTCAATCTCATAAAAATTCTAGAATTCTAAAAATGTCCGAAACCTTTTAATTTTTCTGTGATATAGCCGAAAAACTATATAGCCGAAATACTATCTTACCTATAAAACTGCTCGAGTAGAAAACAGAAACTCTGCAGTCTAGTAAATTCTTGTGATTTTTTTGTTCGAAAAATGTTGCTATCAGATTATTCAAATTCACTATACATTGTTTTTATGTAGGTTGGATGTTCTCCGTTTTTGTCATTTTTTTTATTCTGGGGAACTGTACTTCAATAGCCATTTTATTGTTTAGTAGTCACATCGAAATTATATTTTTATCATTTGGTGTCATATTCCAAAATTAACTTTTGAATTATATGGATTAAGGGCCCTCGGTTGGCATATCGTTACTATTTGAAGGATACAAACAACGCGGGATACTATCACCTAATCAAAGTCCTGAAAAGCAGAATGAGTGAATTTCATCGGTTAAATTTGGGCGGATCAACCAATCAATTGCTCAGATTCCGCATTTTCACATAGTCACGATCGGTCGGGTTAGGGCCCTAATCCATATTACTAATTTACGATATAAAGTTTATACTAAAATTTGTCAATTTATGATTCGGTGTCTTATTATAGTTTTGTAGTGAATGACCTTGGAGTCATATCACCATTATTTGTTGAATGTTTTAAAGGTAAATCCCAACTTTTTCATGATTAATTTTTATCGCCCATTAAACATTTCTTAAAAAGAAAACATTTTTTCGTTGTACAGATTCGGGCATGTGATGTTTAAAAAATGATATAAAATATTTTTGAGAAAGCTAACAACTAACCTGACTCCAGTGTTCTAGAGACATTGCAAGTATATTTAGTCCAATAATTGATGCTACTATCAGCTCAAAATATCTATGAGTAACAACATCATGTAATTTCCTCCTGCGTGGTCCATAGGCATCGTGTCGAGTTGTGCTTTCACAAACAGCTAAAATAAAACGTTTTTGTTCGAAAAAAATTTACAATATTTTTGATAAAAAATTCATGATTTAAAAAATCCCTCCTTACGTGAACGTTTTGTTGAGCTTCCTTTCATACTGGCAACTAAAATTTTATTTGGGTTGAAATAAAAAATAACGCACAACAAACACATTTAATTATAACGGTAGAAACATCAACAATTTGATAATTTCAACAATTTTACAGAAGCTGAAAAAAGTTTTGTCTAGCCGACAAAAATTTTGGCGAAAATATTATTACAAATTTGCATTCAATTTAGAAATTAATTAATTGCTTACACTTTTGGTGGCCCCAGTAATCGATATCGATTAATGACGGCGCTAGAAAGCGAGTTTTGAGTCAGGCCTTGCGACAGCTGGCTTGATTCTTTAGCTTGGCTTGATCAAGCCAAAACCAAGCTTTCAAAATAAATTTTTCAAGCATGCTTGGTTTTAAAATTTGGCTTGGCTTGATTTTGTGGCTTGGCTTGAAAATTATGTCAAGCAAGCCCAACAAAATCAAGCCAAGCCAGTAAGTCAAGCCAACAAAAAATATCAAGCCAAGCCAATTTCAAGCCAAGCTAAAGCAATCCAAGCTTCTAAAATTTCTGACATGACCAAGCCAAGCTAAAGCCTACAAATTTGGTTGGCTTTGGCCAGCCCTGTTTTGAGTGTTAAATTATGCTGCGAAGGCAAAAAATTAAATTCTTCAACTTTTTTATCAATTCTTTTCTTCAAAATGATCAGTCCTGATTTTTTTAACTCGATATAAAAACACAGCAATTAGTGAATTTCTGAAAAAATCACAGCATATATATGGCACGCATTACATTTTAAACGTGGTTAAAAAATATGTTTGACAACATAAACAATTATTGACAATGAAAAATAATTTTGATAAATAAGTTTTTTTCATTTTGTTGATTTAAAAAACTAGCTTCGAAAAATTACGATCCCTACCCATAAAGGCTTCTGCTTTAAAACTAGATTGTGATGAACATTTTCTGTTTACAGGGGATGGCCGTGTGCCCCTGATAGAAGGCTTGCCGAGATAATCCAAGATCAAATGACTCTTGAGTTTCATACTGACTCTATTCGGGTTGATTTTTACTGAATAAAAATCAATCTAGAATCTGATAATTCACGCGATGAAATGACTGATACAAAATAAGGTATAAAATATTTTTTTCTAAAATTTCTTTGAAATTTTTTTCGAAATTTTCTTTCTAAAATTTCCTTGAAAAAATTGCAGAATTAGTAGACAGAATTAGTGATGATTTATTACCTGCAGTTGCAAATTTATTTTTAACATTAGCTGCAAGATGTCGGCTTTTCATCAGTGGCTGGAAAGTTGAATTCGATGCTGCAATTTCAGTTTTGGCTTTTATCAACCCTGCTTCCATTCGAGCTAGCCTTCGCTGGGCACGCCTCATTTCACGGTTTCGTCGACGTTCCTTTTTCAGTTTACGTTCCTTAAAATTTGATGTCAAATTTTAAGAACTTTGCCATATTTATTGTCATGCGGCATGAGTCATGCCTCTAATGACTCATGCCTCTAACTGGAATACTCAAATTTCATAAATTTTCAGTTTTGAAATTTTGGAGTCAAATTGAAATATGACCTTCAAATGAAAAAAGTATTCGGTTAGTTCTTCTTTTTTCTTTTTCAATTTATCTCAGTTGAAATTTGTATGTTTAAAAAAAATGAAATAAGACCCCATCAAAATTTTAACCTGCAAATTGATGAAATTTTTTAATAAAAAAAACATCAAATGAATTCAAGGTGTATTCGTACAAATTTCAAATATGACTGCGCTTAGCACTTGTATTATTAAGTACTTAAATTAAAACTAGGAATATTATCGCGGTTCACTAAGCATGACAGTCCAAAACTTTTTGGGGCACAAAAAGTATTTTCCTGCCTCTTGTACCAAAATGAGTGACCGAATTATCAGTAACTTACCATTGTGCATAAGTAACCTGAATTTAGGGTTAATTTAACATTTTCAAATTTTAATTATTATACCGTCACCAATTTGGATATCAAAGCTGCAAAAAAAATTGAATGTTTTGAACAAAATTCTCCAGTTAAATGACTTTAAGTTTTTTTGGAATATTTAGTTCATCTATTTTAATGTAGAAAGTTCAGTGAGGAGGATCCACGTGTTTAACGCCTCTCAACACGTGACTTCTTGTTTAATTCGCCCATAATATGCTTTAAAAACATTAAATTTACCTGTACCAAAATGAGTGACCGAATTATCAGTAACTTACCATTTTCTTCTTCTGTAGCTCTGCCTCATGTTCTTGCCGGCATCGATGGAAATTTTCAACAACGACTCCAACAAACATGTTCAGCACAAAAAAGGCTACAATCAAAAGAAATGAAATAAAATACAGTAACATCCAGGGGTTATGATTTCTTACAGGTTGCTTATCAACTGCGTAGGCGTCAATTCCATGGTACATAATTTCGACCCATCCATCTTTTGAACTCAGGACAAATAAGGACATCAACGCCTGACCGAGATGGTCGAAATTATATCTTTGATTGACCCACTCATACCCTTTTTGCAGACAATTTTCTTTATTCGTCACATCTCGTAGGTTTTCGCCGTCGCAGTAATAGAATTTTCCCTTGAAAAGCTGAACTCCAAGAATTCCAAAAATGATGAAAAAGGCACAGCAAATTAGAACTATATTTCCAATTTGTTTTAAAGAACTAATCAAAGTTTGCACAACCAGTTTCAACCCTGGAGCTCGCGAGATAACCCTCAGGGGCCTTAAGGTTCTCAACAGTCGAAACACTCGAAGAATTCCAAGAATTTTTGGAGCAGAATTTGCCACAAGAACAAAAAGCGTGTCAACAATTGAACATGCTACCAAGGAAAAATCCAGAATGTTCCATCCCGATCGCAAATACGCATCCGATCCACAGTAAAATCCCAAGGCGAGGACTTTTATCACCATTTCGACAAAAAATACGAATGTAAAAACGTGATTTGTTATCGATAGCATTCTTCGTTCTGAGGAATCTATCGCCAAAGTAGGTCTTTTCAGGGGTGGTAATTTTTCTCACGCATATATTTAATTTCAAAATTGCACAAAACCGGAATAAAAAATAAAAATTTTTTAAATAATTTGATATTAAATTTGAACTTTTTTTTGTTCAACCCATGAAAATTGTTTTTATTAAAAAAATAAGCTTTAGGGTAGCGTACCCAGCGTGGAATTTCGGCCAAATTTAGCGTGGTCGCTAAGCATCAATATTTTTCGCCTAGGGTTAATCAACCCCAAAGATTTCAAAAATCTGGTTGAAAATTTCCNATAATTGACGTTTGTGCGTTTTTTTTCGAAAATTTTTACTGTATTACAGTACTTATTTTTGGCAAAAAAAATTTAAATCATCAAAAAAAGCCTTTGAAATCTCTAAGACTTTTTTACCATTACATTATAGCCCCAAAATGATCACGTGACCGTATATTTAAGGAATAAGATTGATAAAAATAGTACTGTTTTTTTGGGCCAATTAACACCTAATTCAAGAGTTTTGAGCATAATAATATTCTCCAAAAACGTCACGTGATCTTATTTTTTGAGAAATAACGATTAATTTATGACATATTCCAAACCTTATTTTTGATATTTGCGTCACGTGATTTTCAGAGTCTTTGTAATGAGAAAAAGTCTTAAAAACGTTTGAAGTTGACCCTGGAATTTTTTGACGTAATTTGAGTACTTTTTCAAATTACTGTAATTGGTATCCATATATTTTTTCAAAAGTACTCAAATCATGCGAAGAACCCTTAAAAGAATCGTAACGAATTTTAAGACTTTTAATGCATTACAGTATGGCCTCCAGTTTAAATAGAGCATTTCCAAGTCATAGCTTTCGAAATGCTGATACACATAAGAAATGCGTAGCGAAAGAAGGTGAGAAAAAGAATAATACCGATTGGGTTTTTTTAATTTCAAGATTCTGTTTGTATTATTTGTGAAAATTGGCCTCTGGTTAGAATAGAGCATTTATAGAAGCCAAAACTTCCGAAAAATTAATTACTTATAATTAATGAAAGGTTTGCGTGTAAGCGTAGGCGTGAATACGTCTCTGGTTTTTGGAACAATAAATGATATTGAATAATAATTTCAGAGTCAATTTACTAGAGAATTTTGATGAAAACATATAAAAATTGTTAAATGGAACTAGAGAAAACCCTTTGTAGTTAACTTAACAGTAGTTCAAAATATAAATAAACGTTTAAATTCGTATGATTATTGCACTGTTGCCCGTCACTGGGGTACATTTTCGCGAATTTTTTTTTCTCATCCCCATTAAATGCCTTTTTGTTCATCGGAATTTTTTTATTTTAATTTTATTGCAAATTGGCTGAATATTATTTTAAGCTAATGAAAAATGTATGTTGATAATGAAACTTTGCTTATATGGCCGATTTAAAAGTGTGGCAACTAGTTGGCTTGAATCGAGTCCGGGTACAGATTCATGTCTAAAGTCTAACGAGTTAAGTGAAGAAATATTTTATGTATGATTTAGTATATATTTAAGTTCAAAAAACAATCTCAAATTTTTGAAAATTTATTGATTTTTAATTATTAGAATAATTATATTTTGAATTTCAATTTTGCAAAAAAATCTCATAAGTTAATAATTTTGAGTTTTATTTTGGTTTCTAAAGACATAAAAAATTATATTATATTTCGAACATAGGCTATGTTCGAAATAATATATAATTTTATATGTCTTAGAAACCAAAAAATAAAACTCAAAATTATAACTTATCGAAGTTTTTGGCAAAATATGAAATTCAAAAATAATAATATGTCACAAAATAAGTTAAAAATCAATAAATTTAAAAAAATTAGATTGTTTTTGAAACTTTTAAAATTATACTAAATCATACATAAAAATGTTACATAGCTCGTGTTTATTTTGACGTTTCGGCTAAACAGCCATATAATATGGCTGTTTAGCCAAAACGTCAACATAAACACGAGCTATCATAGCTGGCCCATACTCAGTGTGGTGAACAGAGAAAAGATTTTTCAAAAGGAGAACTTTTGCGAAACAAAATTGGTGCGTAAGCGAGCCTCAGTTGATATTGCCTTAATTTTGACTTTTTGCTTACTTTTTGAAAATGTGTTTTTGAATTGTTTTTAACTTCTTTCGATTTCGAATGTTTTTCTAAAATTTTTAATACTTGCGTACAATTTTCAAATTGAATTTATCTTATTTTTGAAGAAAATTTCATAGTTTGGAACAAATCCAAGATTTTAAAAATTTTCTCTGATTTCGAGTTTCATTTAATTTTGACACAATCTTGTCTGGTTTTCAAGTGGACCCTTTGAAAAACAGATATTATCTTATTAGTCTCAATTTTTAAAATTTGGCTCTCTTACAATGCTTTTGCCGGGTTTTTAATGAATGATCAAAAAATCAAGCCTTTTAACTAAATACATTTAGATTTATGGTCAAGCTTGAAAATCAAGCTAAAGTCAAGCCACCTCAAGCTCAAAAAACTTGACCTCAAGCTAGGTAAAGCCATAGATTATCTGGCTTGACTTGATTTGCAATTTCACTGGCTTGGCTTGACGCAAGCCAAGCAAGTGGGTGGCAAGGTCTGCCCTCAATTTACTTACAATTTTCCGAAAATTACGCATACGACAAATACTCTTATTTTTTTAATTATTTTTATAAATTTGATACTGTTTCTTTGAATATTTTGGGTTAATCCTGACAAAAAACAAGGTAGAAAGTTCTAACGGTATTAAAAAAACTTCATTTCTTAATAATTGTGATAATCATCTGTCATGATTTTTCTCTAAAAACCCGAGCAGATCCAAACCGATCAGGTCCGAGCAGATTTCTGAACCGATAATGAACACATATTTTGGAAAACTCTGTCTGAACCGAACTGATCACATTTTTTTTCCGAGCAATTCAAACCAAACCGATCACATTAGATTTTCGGGCTAAAAATTTCCAAACCGAACCGATCATTAAAAGTGCTCGGGTGCCGAGTCGGCACTGCCGACCCCTGTTCCTAACAGTGGGTCTACATCTATTCTTTGCGCAGAATATAAGACTCTTATATTAAGAGGCTAAAGTCACAAGTAGTTAGGTCACGAGAATGTACTCAACCAATAGGGCAGGAGCAGATAGCTGAGGACACGTGTAAAGTTAAAGAGTTCAGTTAAAGTTATGGAATCCCTTAAAATACGCGTCATTTTTAACGACTTTTAAATCAGAAGTATATAATACAGTTTAAGTAGTAGTTGTGAATATCGGTATTTGCCGATACATTTCTCTTACTCCATAGCTTGAGTTTGGATCGTTTTCCCGATAAATTATATGTCTCACAGCTTGGGTTTGATATTGTATTGTTTTTTTCAAGTTTTAATCTGCGAGGCTGTTTTATGAAAAAATTAGCTAGGTTAAAAAAGTTGATCTCAAAATAAAATTTTGTTATTTTGTCAAAAGAAAAGTTTTACAATAACTCTTCAATAAATACAGACACAATGTTTGAGATTTATATTATACATTTTTGATCCCTATCGATAAGTTTTATCAAGAGTCAATCATCAAGGGTCCTTTATATATTTCACGCACTTTTTCGCATATTTATTCATATTTAAACTCGATATTTGTATCATTATCATTTCACATATTAAATATTATTTATGTATGATATTATAAATCTTTTATAAAAACATACTTTTTTATTTGGTTTGGACTTAAATTTTTCAAAATTATAACAAAACCAGAAATGTCAATTTAAAAATAAATTTTTTAGTTGCCTATTTTATTTTAACAAATTGAACAGTGCTCACTTCAAAAAACTCAAATCCAGCTTTCTCTCAAATCTTTCCCCCTTTCTCGCGTTATGCACAAACCACATGGGGCCAGCTTTTACTCCTCCACCATGTTATCAGAGCTCGATTTCTGTTACTCTTAAGAATTAAAGCCGCTTCACGATTTGGGTTCATCAGCATATCTGGAGGAAACTGTACATTTGGGGCTCGTGAAAGCAAGTGATCGAAAGGATGTTCGGGAATCTGTGACGCTTGTACTCTAGCAGCCGTAATTGCAATTATAAATTGTTTATAACTCATTTCTTTACACTTGATTTTGCTTTACTTAATGTTTCTTAAGCTCCGCTCCTCCACCATGTTAGGGTAAACTGGTGTGCTCATTAGTTGAAAAAATAAACACTTATTTATTCGAGATAATTTATTAAAAAGGGTTCCTAACAGTGGGGCTACATCTGAGAAGTGAATATTGAGCTGGTTTGCGCAGAAAATAAAGGGCTAAAGTCACGATTAGTCAGGTCACGAGAATGTACTCAGACGATTTGAAATAAGAAATTTCA
>SCLH01000212.1:585934-597495 GCA_004367855.1 Oikopleura vanhoeffeni
ATCATAGGCTGTCCTAGGCTTCCTGAAATTCGAAATTTGAGAATATATCAAAAATAAACAGAATTTCTCACAAAATCGTATTTAGGGTAAATCGACCCCAAAGATTTCAGAAATCTGGTTGAAAATTTCCAAAAATGATCATAGGCTGTCCTAGGCTTCCTGAAATTTGAGAATATATTTAGAATGAACAAAATTCCTCTTAAATCGTATTAAGGGTTAATTGACGCAAAGGAATTCAAAAATATAGTCGAAAATATTCAAAAATTTTCATAGGCTGTCCTATGCTTCCTCAGAGAGCTGGAGTTCGAAATTTCAAAATGATTCAAAAATAAACAAAATTACTCACAAACTTGTATTTAAGGTAAATCAACCCAAAAAAATTCAACAATTTAGATACAAATATTTTAAAATGGTCATAGGCTGTCCTAGGCTTGCCGAAATTCGAAAATATTTTAAAAATAGACGAAATTCCTCACAAAATCGTATTTAGGGTAAATTTACCCAAGGAATTCAAAAAATAAAGTCAAAAAATTTAAAAATTGATCATAAGCTGTCCTCAGAGAGCTGAAATTCGAAAATAATTCAAAGATAAACAAAATTACTAACAAACTTGTATTAAAGGTGAATAGACCATAAGAAATCCAAAAAATTTAAAAAATGATCATAAACTGTTCCTTAGATAGCTGAAATTCGAAAATAATTTGAAGATAAACAAAATTACTATCAAACTTGTGTTAAAGGTGAAAAGACCACAAGAAATCCAAAAAATTAGACAAAATATTCAAAAATTGGTTAAGGCTGTTTACACTTTCTCAGAGACGAACCTGATTAACATTTTCAAATAGTTTAAAAATAAACAAAAGTACTCACAAACATCGTTATAAACGGATTACTTCATCCTACAGCCGAATTCAAAAAAATCTAGTTGATAATTTTGAAATGATCAAAGGTAGTCGAACGCTTACTCAGAGACCTGAATATTCGAAATTTGAAATAATTTAAAAATAAGCAAAATTATTCACAAACTTGTATTTAGGGTGAATGCGACCAAGGAATTAAAAATTTAGTTGAAACTATTCATGTAAATCTCGTAGAATAAGCTGTTCTACGGTTTTCTCAAGAGAGGTGAAATTTCGAAGTTACAGACTTTAAAATAAAATCAATCACTCACAATGATTAGGGCACATTGACCCTAAGTGAACTCTAACAATATTTTTAAAGTTGAAAAATAATTTTAAAATGGTTCCAAAGCTGTCTATATTGGGATTATATTTCAATATTCAATTTGTAGCAAATAACCCAATCGGCGAAGGCGCGATAAAGGGAGAAAATTTATATCTATTTAAAATTTAATTTTGTTAAAAAATGAGCCCAAATCCGGCCGAAGGGATAAAGGAGCGGGAATATAATAATTCTTAATTTACCATTTTTGTTTCAAAAATCTAGCCCAATTATATGAGCCACAATTATTAATGAACCACAATTATATGATGTCCCACAATTATTGAAGCCACAATTATATGAGCCACATTATATGAGCCACAATATATAATGACAACAATTATATATTTTGTAATTAAATTTTGTTTAAAACAAATAGCCTCAAATGGCGAAGGCGATAAAGGGAATATTATATTTGTACTTTAATTTTGTTGGGCAAAATTAGTCCAATCGCGAAGCCGCATCTAGGGGGATATATACTTTTGTCTTTAATCTGTTCTGTTTCAATAAACTGAGCCGCCAAAGTCGCCGCAAGGCCGATTTAATAGGTGGGATCATACCTTAATTTTCGTTTTAATTTGGTTGAAAAAATGCAGTCCAAATCACGGCCGAGGCCGATAACAGGGGATCATAATATCCTGTTTTATTTTGTTGAAAACATGAGTCCAATTCGGGCCGGAGCGATAAAGGGGATATAAATTTGTTTTATTGTTTTGGTTTAAAAATGAGCCTAAAGCTTTCGCGTAGGTCGATAAGGGCGACATATTAGGTAGTTTGTTATTTAATTTTGTTGAAAAATGAGCCCAAAATCGCGAAGGCGATAAAGGGGAATATTATATTTGTTATTTAATTTTTTTGAAAAAACTAAAGTCCCAATCGGCCGAAGGCGATAAACGGGGGATTTTATATTCTGTGTTAATTTTGTTTCAAAAATGAGCTCAAATAGGCGAAGGCCGATAAAGGGGGATATTATATTTGTAATTTACATTTTGTTGAATGAGGCCTCAATGGCGAAGGTTATGCAACTTTCTCTGAGATTAATTGGTTGCCGCGAAATAAGCTGGCTTGAAACAAGTTAATGTTTTCGTCCCTCATTTCTGCTTTCGATCTAGAGAGAATCACACCTAATTGATAATGAAACTATTAAATAATGTGTAATTCTTCTTTGGCCTAGCCTCGCACCGCATAAACATCTCTCAAATTAGTTGACTTCCGGATTTTGGTCGTTCACAATTGGGCAAAAATTGTACTCATCGGCCAAAATAACACTTTTAGGTTATCTCCTGTATTTTTATAAATCAGACAAAAACCACACAATATTTTTGCTCATTGAGAATCGCTCAATTGACTACATAATGAAGTTTGACAGATAATGTATTAAGGAGAAAATAGTACCTCCGTTTTCGCTTTGCCGGCCCTCTTGTGGGAGAACTGAATGATTGAAAGCGACGATGACATCACCAATCTTTTTTTTCAACATACATAAAATAAAAATATAATATCTCCCTTTAATTGGCCTTCGGCCGATTTGGAGGCTTAATTTTTCATGTAAAATATATCAAAAATATGAATAACGCTGTTTATCGACCTTTGTAACTAAAGGTTCATAAAATTTGAAATAAAATTATTCAAATTTTTTATAGAATTTGTAAATTTTCTTTCAAATTAGATAATTTTTTTAAAATTGAAACTGTCTTTCATATTGCCAATTTTTTTAAATTAACTAAATTTTACTTGTCATACTTCAAATCAAAATTTTTGAAATTTTTTTAAATTTCTGAAATTGGGCCATTTTTTTTTTGCTTATATTTCAACAAAATAGATATAAAACATAAAATCCCCTTCGACGATTCGGTTGATTTTTCGCAAATTACATAAAACAACAATAAACCTCTTTAATCGGCCCTTCTGCAATTTGGGGCTCAATTTTTTAACAAATTAAAAATAATATAAATATTCTCTTTATCGGGCCTTGGGATTTGGGCTAATTTTTTCAACATATACAAAAATTATAGTAATTTACAAAGAATTCTCTTTCATTCGGCCTCCGGGCCGATTTGGAAGTTCATTTGCACCAAAATACAATAAAACTATCATATCCCGCTTTTATCGCGCCTTCGCGTTTGTGGCTCATTTTTCAATAAAAATAAAATTAGAATCAAATATGCTCCTTTACGCCTCGCCGTTTGGGCTCATTCTGAAGCAATTGAATAAAAATATTATAGATTCGATTCGAACTCAGGTTTTGAAATTGTCGATCGAATCAGATTTCGATCCGACGGGGGTTTTTGAAATTGTCGATCGATGCAATTTGATCCGATGCAGGTTGTTCAAGAGTTATGCGACCCTGGTTAAAACTGTTTTTAATGTTTATATTATTAGATTATTTGTGCTCAGTGTTGAGCTATCTAAGAAATAAACCGGAATGACTCGTTTTCAAATGAGCGGTCGTTCTCCCTGCGTGTTTTTGAGGGACGCAAATCTTGTGGAGAGGGCATAAAAAACTCGATAGTTTTTAATTATATCTATGATTCGTAATGTATATTAATGTAGACGAATCAGTACGATCATTTTAACCGCGAGATTGTTTTTTTTATATCGAAATTAAACTGGCGCTTGTAGCTGGACTGCCTGTGAAAACTGTACATCAGCGATCAAATCACACGAAATAAGTTTGACATCTGTGAATTTGATTGGTTACTATCATTATTGACGCAAGTAGTTAATGACGTGGAAAATTCTCAGCATGCCAAGTATAATTTCCGATATTAATATGAACCGTAAATATATGAGTCGCATCATATTATGGACATATAATATGAATAATACATGGACCTATTGCATCTGCATTCGTCAGTTTAAAGTTATTAAAAATTAGTTTTCTGGAATTCTAATTATAAATCCTACTTTGCGAAAGTCCAGCACAGTTTTTTTTTTTTTAAGTTTTTGAGTTTTTCTTTGAAAAAATATATTATTCAAGTCAGTGTTAAAGTTCGATGAAACTATTATCAATTTAATTATATAACCAAACAATATCACTATTATTGAAGTCACATGATACTCTCTAGTCCTTACATTGACATTTTCCTGTAGTTTTTATCACCAGAAGTCATTTTAAATATTAAGACCCCTAAACCCAAATTGTATGGAATGTTTAGGACCGATTTATATGGGGGAAACCCCAATACTTCTAAAGTAGTGTTCTATGTGGGGCTTCGCCCACGTTAGGGAGACCCTAAACCCAATTGTATGGATGTTAGGCACGATTATATGCGCGCGGGGAGAAACCCCAACACGCTAAGTGTGTTCTATGTGGGCTTCGCACGTTAGGAAGGAGACCTAACCCCAAAATTGTATGGATGTTTTTAGGACACGATTATAATGGGGGGAAAACCAAACCCCTAAGTGTGTTCTATGTGGGCTTCGCACGTTAGGCACGGGAGGACCTAAACCTCCAAATTTGTATGGATGTTAGGACAGATTATATGGGGGAAACCCCAAACCCCCCTAAGTGTGGTTTATGGTGGGCTCGCCACGTTAGGGGGGAGCCCTAAAACCCAATTGTATGGATGTTTAGGGACACGATTTAGGGGGGAAACCCCCAAACGCCTAAGTGTGTTCTAGTGGGCTTCGCCCACGTTAGAGGAGACCCCTAAACCCCCCAAATTGGTATGGATTTTAGGATCACGATTATATGGGGGGAAACGCCAAACCCCCTAAGTGTGTTCTAATGTGGGCTTCGCCACGTTTAGGGGGAGACCCTAAAACCCCAAAATTGTTGGATGTTTAGGAACGATTACTACTGGGGGGAAAACCCCAAGCCCCCTAAGTGTGTTCTATGTGGGCTTCGCCACGTTAGGGGGATGACGCCCTAAATCCCCAAATTGTATGGATGTTTAGGACACGATTATATGGGGGGAAAACCCAAAACCCCTAAGTGTGTTCTATGGTGGGCTTCGCCACGTTAGGGGGAGACCTAAAACCAATTGTATGGATTTTAGGACACGATTATATGGGGGGAAACCCCAAACGCCCTAAGTGTGTTCTATGTGGGCTTCGCCAAGTTAGGGGAGACCCTAAAACCCCCAATTGTATGGATGTTAGACACGATTATATGGGGGAAAACCCCACCCTAAGTGGTGTTCTATGTGGGCTTCGTTCACGTTAGGGGGAGACCCCCTAAACCTCAAATTGTATGGATGTTTGGCCCGATTTATATTGGGGGGAAACCCCCACCCCTAAGTGTGTTCTAATGTGGGCTTCGCCACACGAATTTAGGGGGAGACCCCTAAAACCCCCAATTGTATGGATGTTAGACACGAATATATAATGGGAGGGGAAACCCCACCCCTAAGTGTGTTCTTGTGGCGGGCTTCGCCACGTTAGGGGGAGACCCCCTAAAACCTCAAAATTGTAATGGATGTTAGGACACGATATTGGGGCGGGAAATCCGCCGCCGCGCCCGCCCCCCCGCCGCCCGGCGCCGCCTCCGCAACCCGCCCGGCCCCCGCCCCCAGAAATCCTAAGTGTGTTCTATGTGGGCTTCGCCACGTTAGGGGAGACACCTAAAACCCACATTGTATGGATGTTAGACGAATTATAGGGGGGAAAACCCAAACCTCCTAAGTGTGGTTCTATGTGGCTGTCGCCCACGTTAGGCCGGGAGACCCCTAAAACCCCCCAATTGTATGGATGTTTAGGACACGATTATTGGGGGGGGGCAACCCGCAACCCTAAGTGTGTCTATGTGGGCTTCTGCCACGTTTAGGGGAGAACCCCTAAACCCCCAAATTTGTATGGATGTTTAGGAACCGATTATATGAGGGAAAACCAAACCCTAAGTGTGTTTCTATGTGGGCTTCGCCCACGTTAGGGGGAGACCCCTAAAACCCAAATTGTATGGGATGTTTTAGGAACGATTATATGGGGGGGAAACCCCAACCCCATAAGTTGTGTTATATGTGGGCTTCGCCCACGTTAGGGGGAGACCTAACCCCAAATTGTATGGATGTTTAGGCCGATTATATGGGGGGAAATCCCAAACCCGCTAAGTGTGTTCTATATCGGGCTCGCCCACGGTCAGGGGGAAACCCTAAAACCCCCCATATTGTATGGATGTTTAGGACACGATTCATATGGGGGGAAAACCCCAAACCCCCTAAGTGTGTCTATGTGGGCTTCGCACGTTAGGGGGAGACTAAAACCCCCAAATGTATGGATGTTTAGGACACGATTATATGGGGGGGAAACGCCCCAAAACCCCCTAAGTGTGTCTATGGTGGGCTTCGCACGTTAGGGGGGAGACCGCCCTAAAACCCCAAATTGATGGATGTTTTAAGGAAGCACGATTTATGGAGGGAAAACCCCAAACCCCCCTAAGTGTGTTCTATGTGGGCCTTCGCCCACGTTAGGGGGAGACCCTAAAACCCCCAAATTGTATGGATGTTTTAGGACACGATTATATGGGGGGAAAACCCCCAAACCCCTAAGTGTGTTCTATGTGGGCTTCGCCCACGTGGGGGAGACCTCCTAAAACCCGCCAAATTGTATGGGATGTTTAGGACACGATTTATATGGGGGGGAAACACCCCACACCCTAATTTGTGTTCTATGTGGGCTTCGCCACGTTGGGGGAGACGCCCTAAAACCCAAAATTGTCTGGATGTTTTAGGACCGATTCTGTGGGGGGAAAACCGCCCCTAAGTGTGTTCTATGTGGGCTTCGCCCACGTTAGGAGGAGACCCCTAAAACCCCCAAATTGTATGGATGTTTAGGACACGATTATATGGGGGGAACCCCCCAAACCCCCTAAGTGTGTTACTATGTGGCTTCGCCACGTTAGGGGGAAGACCCCTAAACCCCCACAAATTGTATGGATGTTTAGGACAACGATTATGATGGGGGGAAACCCAAAACCCCCCTAAGTGTGTTCTATGTGGGCTTCGCCACGTTAGGGGAGACCCCTAAAACCCCCAAATTGTCCGGATGTTTAGGAAGCAACGATTATATGGGGGGGAAACCCAAACCCCTAAGGTGTGTTCTATGTGGCTTCGCCACGTTAGGGGGAGACCCCCTAAAACCCCAATTGTTATGGACCATATATAATATGATATAATACATGGACCATAATTGCAGTCTCATTCGTCAGTTTAAGTTATTAAAAATTAGGTTTTCTATTCCGAATTCTAATATAAATCCTACTTTCGAAAAAGTCGCAGCAAGTTTTTTTTTTTTTTAGTTTTGAGTTTTTTCTTCGAAAATATATTTTCCAGTCCAGTGAAAAGTTCAGTGAAAACCTCATTATTTCAAATTATAACAAAACAATATCATATTATGAACGTACATGTACTCTCTAGTCTTAACAATTGACGTTTTTTCTGTAGTTTTATCACAAGAAAGTCATTTTTAAAATATAAGACCCATAAAGACCCCCAAATGTATGGATGTTTAGGACACGATTATATCGGGGGGGAAACCCCCAAACCCCCTAAGTGTGTTCTATGTGGGCTTCGCCACGTTAGGGGGAGACCTAAAACCCCCAAATTGTATGGATGTTTTAGGACAGATTATATTGGGGGGGAAACGCCCGCAAACCCCTAAGTGGTTCTATGTGGGCTTTCGCCACGTCAGGGGGGACCCCTAACCCCCAAATTGTAAACTGGAGTTTAGGACACGATTATATGGGGGGGAAACCCCAAAACCCCCTAAAGTGTGTTTCTATGTGGGGCTTTGCCACGTTAGGGGGAGACCCCCTACAATCCCCAATTGTATGGATGTTTAGGACACGATTTATATGGGGGGAAACCCCCAAACCCCCTAAAGTGTGTTCTTATGTGGGCTCGCCACGTTAGGGGGAGACCCCTAAAACGCCCAAATTGTATGGATGTTTAGGACACGATTATATGGGGGGGAACCCCCAAACCCCCTAAGTGTGTTCTATGTGGGCTTCGCACGTTACGGGGGAAACCCCTAAAGAAGCCTAAAATTTTGTACTGGATGTTTAGGACACGATTATATGGGGGGGAAACCGCCCAAACCCCCTAAGTGTGTTCTAATGTGGCTTCGCCACGTTTAGGGGGAGACCCCTAAAACCCCCCAAAATTTTTTTTTTGGAATGGATGTTTTTTAGCCACCGATTATATGGGGGGGAAACGCCCAAAACCCCTATAGGTGGTGTTCTAATGTGGGCTTCCGCCCACGTTAGGGGAGAGCCCCCTAAAACCCCCAAATTGTTTATGGACCATATATATATGAATATAATACATGGATGCATATTGCATCTCATTGCGTAGTTAGTTATTAAAAATTGTTTTTCCTTCGAATTCTAATTATAAAATCCCTACTTCCGAAAAAGTCAAGCAAAGTTTTTTTTTTAAGTTTTGAGTTCTTTTCTCTTCGAAAACTTATTTTCAAGTCAGGGTGAAAAGTTCAGTGGAAAACTAATTATTTCAAATTATAGACAAAACAATATCATATATTGACGTACATGTACTACTCTAGTCTTACATTGACGTTTTCCTCGTAGTTTTTATCACCGAAGCATTTTAATAATATTAAGACCCCTACAACCCCCCAAATTGTATGGATGTTTAGGACACGATTATTATGGGGGGGAAACCCCCACCCCGCCGGCCGCTCAGCGGGCTTGGCCCCTAAGTGTGTTCTAATGTGGGCTTCGCCGCACGTTAGGGGGAGACCCCTAAACCCCCCAAATTGTATGGATGTTAGGACAGATTATATGGGGTTGGAAACCCCCAAGCCCCTAAGTGTGTTCTATGTGGGCTTCGCCCACGTTTAGGGGGAGACCCCTAAAACCCCCCAAATTGTATGGATGTTTAAGGACACGATATAGGGGGGGGAAACCCCCATAACCCCCTAAGTGTGTTCTATGTGGGCTTCGCCACGTTAGGGGAGACACCCTAAACCCAAATTGTTAATGGATGTTTAGGACAACGATTATATGGGGGGGGAAAACCCCCCACAACCCCCTAAATGTGTTCTATGTGGGCTTCCGCCACGTTAGGGGGAGACCGCCAAAACCCCCAAATTGTATTGATGTTTACGGGACACGATTATATGGGGGGGTGAAACCCGGCAAACCCCCTAAAGTGTGTTCTTATGTGGCTTTTCGCCCACGTAGGGGGAGACCCCTAAAACCCAAATTGTATGGATGTTTAGGCCCACGATATATGGGCGGGAAACCCCCGCAAACCCCCTAAGTGTGTTCTATGTGGGCTTCGGCCCACGTTTAGGGGGAGACCTAAAACCCCAAATTTGTATGGAACCCATATATAATATGATATAATACAATGGATCATATTGCATCTTCATTCGTCAGTTTAAGTTATTCAAAAAATTAGTTTTCTCGAATTCTATTATAAATCTACTTTCGAAAAATGTCCAAGCACAGTTTTTTTTTTAAGTTTGAGTTTTTTCCTTCGAAAAATATATTTTTCAAGTCCGTGAAAAAGTTCAGTGAAACTAATTTATTTCAAATTAATAAAAACAATATCATATTATCTGAAGTACATGTCTCTCAGTCTTACATTGACATTTTCATGTAGTTTTTATCACCAGAAGTCATTTTAAAATATTAAGACCCCCTAACACCCCCAATTGTATGGATGTTTTTGGAGAAGACGATTATATGGGGGGGAAACCCCCCAAACCCCCCTAAGTGTGTTCTAATATGTGGGCTTCGCCACGTTAGGGGGAGAGCCCCCCTAAAACCCCAAATTGTATGGGATGTTTAGCGACACGATTATATGGGGGGAAACCCCCCAAACCCGCCCTAAGTGTGTTCTAATGTGGGCTTTTGGACCCACGTTAGGGGGAGACCCCCTAAACCACCCAAATTGGTAGATTGGATGTTAGCGACGCACGATTATATGGGGGTTGTAAAACGCCCCAAACCCCCTAAGTGTGTTCTATGTAGGCTTCGCCCCCGTTAGGGGGGGACCCCTAAAACCCCCAAATTGTTATGGACGCATATATATATGATATAATACATGGACCTATGCATCTCATTCGTCAGTTTAAGTTTCTTTAAAAATAATTTTCTGAATTCTATATTAGTAAAATCCTAACTTTCGGAAAAAGTCCAGCAACAGTTTTTTTTTCAGTTTGGAGTTTTTTCTCGAAAAATATTTTTTCCAAGTCAAGTGGAAAGTTCAGTGAACTAATTTTTTCAAATTATAACAAAACAATATATATTATTCGAAGTACATGTACTCTCTAGTCTTAAATGAAATTTTCCTGTAGTTTTTATCACCGAAGTCATTTTAAATATAAGCCCCCTAAAACGCCCCAATTGTATGGAGTTTTTAGGAACACGATTATATGGGGGGGAAACCCGCAAACCCCCCTAAGGTGGCTATATGTGGGGCTTCGCCACGTTAGGGGGAGACCCCTAAAACCCCCCCAAATTGTATGGATGTTGAGGACACGATTATGATGGGGGGGGAACCCCCAAACCCCCTAGTGTGTTCTATGGTGGGCTTCGCCACGTTAGGGGAGACCCCCTAAAACCCCAAATTGTTATGGACCATATATAATATGATATAATACTGGACCATATTGCATCTCATTCGTCAGTTTTTAAGTTATTTAAAATTAGTTTTCTCGAATTCTAATTATAAAATCCTACTTTGAAAAAGTCCAAGCACAGCTTTTTTTTTTTAAGTTTTGAGTTTTTTCTTCGAAAATATATTTTTCAAGTTTCAGTGGAAAAGTTCAGTGCAAACTAATTTATATTCAAATTATAACAAAACAATATCATAATTTATTGAAGTTACATGTAATCTCTAGTCTTACATTGACGTTTTCTGTAGTTTTTTATCAGCAGAAGTCATTTTTAAAATATTAAGACCCCTAAAACCCCCAAATGTATTTGGATGTGTAGGACACGATTATATGGGGGGGAACCCCTCCTAAGTGTGTTCTTGTGGGCTTCGCACGTTAGGGGGAAGACCCAAAACCCCGCAAATTGTAATGGGATGTTTAGGAACACGATGTATATGGGGGGGAAACCCCAAAGCATCTAAGTGTGTTTCTCTGTGGGCTTCGCCCACGTTAGGGGGAGACCCTAAAATCCAAATTGTATGGATATGTTAGGACACGCTTAATATGGGGGGGAAACCCCAAACCTCCCTAAGTGGTTCTATGTGGGCTTCGCCACGTTAGGGGGGAGACCACTAAACCGCCCCCAAATTGTATGGAATGTTTTAGTGACACGATTATTTATGGGGGGGAAACCCCAAACCCCCCTAAGTGTGTTTCTATGTGGGCTTCGCCCACGTTAGGGGAAGGACCCCTAAACCCCCCAAATTGGTATGGAAGTT
>SCLH01000212.1:607596-644709 GCA_004367855.1 Oikopleura vanhoeffeni
TATATAGTAATCAAGTGACAGTATGTGGACAGTTTCTTGATGTGATTTAAATTAATTTTAATAATAAAATAGATTGTGTTTCATGATATACTTAAATTGAGAATTTCGAAATTTCACTTCCCAAAAACAAAAATTCTGTCCCAAGTGGGTGTCATGTCCGAGGCCCCAGAATCTGGGGCCCAGAACCGAAACAAATTGTTACCTTTTTTTCGATAATTTTAATGCATTGTATTTCAAAAGACTTGTGCGACAATTAAATGTTAAATTGTTTTTGATGCACAAAACCAACTTCGTCCTAAAAACTGGATTCTCCCATTTGTATTGATGTCTAGTTGTCAAAATAATTTTTCGGAAGTAACACTTCGGCGATAAATCTGCAAAAATCAACTCCCCCGTAAATATCTCGAACCATAATATCCAAAATAAATTTAGTAGTTTTTTTTCGGAATCACCGCAAAATTCTTATAATGTTTTCGAAGAACAATTCTCCTTGTGATCATTTTTTTGTCCCTTTTTAGAAGGATTCTAGGTAGGCTCGGACCCGATATATCGTGCATCTTGATAATCCAAGGGTTAAAGGGTATTTGGAGAAACAAGGTGCCTTCTTTACTAGCTTTTGCCCACCTTTTTGGCCCTTATATCTGAGAGGGGCGAATATAGTACACTGTATCTCTAGGAATTACTGTGTTTCGTCATTATTGCTTGTTGTCCAAATGTTTTGTCCGTTTAAAGTACATGTATATCGTAAAAAAAAACAAGGGAAAATTGCAGAATCAACGGATCATCAAATGAACCTAAAACTTTAAAATCTCTAGGAACCGAAGATATATATTATTGAATGCTAAGCTAACTTTTTCTTTAGAACACCCGTGCTGAGGTTTTGACACTCTCTTGATGAACGGGACAAGATATTCCAAACGGGATTATTGCACCAACATACAATAAAAACTTAAAAAAAACCTAAAATTTTTTTTGATTTTCCGGAACGGGGATGTCTGGTTCTATACCGGAAATTGACCGGTAAAAGCTAATAAGTCTATTCTGAGAACACCGCACATTTCTTCGAAGCCCATTTCGAAGCATCTTTCGTCGGAAATTTTTTTGACCAAAAATTCCTTTTTGTCATATGCACCGCCAAAAGAATCAAATTACAGCTTTTTGTGTCTTCTTTAAATTAGGGACCTGTGAAGTGAAAAATATACTTACCCGGGTAGATTTTCAGAGAAAAGGTTGGCCAATAACATTTTTTGTCACAAACTATTTTTGGACCCGCTGGACTGCGTTAACTCTTTTATTTTTCTCCTAAAAAATAAAAAAATAAGTAAAAAAAAAGTATGCTCTACCCGGAATTCGAACCTTTACGGTTCTCGGCGTCTTTTTTCCCGCAATTTTTTCTTATGGCTTTTTTTAGGAAGCTTCGCGTTTGCCCAAAATGAGTTCAGAATATTTTTAAACAATGGACAATCTGTTGAATTGCCACTGTAAATGTGAAAAAATTAAATTTCGAAAATTTCAGATTATTGGAATTCTAGAAGATTTAATTTTTAACCAGATTTTTGTATTTTTGGTTTTTCGACCTAAATAATTGAAAAACTATAAAATTGGTTTCTCAGACTTTTAGTGTTCAGTAGCACAAGATCTTTTTTTTTGGACCTCACTTTGAAGATATTTCAAGAAGAAAAAATCTGAAATTTGAACAAAAATTCACTTCCGGTTATGACAAAAATCAAATTCTCTAGAATAATAGGCAAGAAATAAGTAAAATTAATTTTACAGGATGAAAGACGAGTGAGAAGTTTTGGGCACGTTTGAAGGAAATTGATATAAAAGTCAAAAAATAAACATGTGTTTTAAAAAATAATTTGGTTAAAACAGTATTTCGGAAATTCTAGAACAGCCTGACTTAAAAAATTTTTTTAGAAAATTTACACTCTCAACCTTCAAACGTTTGATAGTTATTCTGTATATCCAAAAAATCAGGTCTTTCTGATTTAAACTGTCTTCTAGAAATGCCGAAAAATCACTTTTTCAATGCCGGGGAAAAAAAAAGACCCACGACCACCTCTTACATCCAGCATCAAAAAGGCGACTTACCACTACACCACAAACTCTTATCAGCTAGTAGAATTTCCTCATAATAAAGAATTGGCCCTATTTTTACGGTGTCATATGACAAAAAGATTATGGCCAAAAAAAATTTCTGACAAAAAGTTGTACTAAACTCCAAAAAAATTGGCTTCGAAAGAATGTGTGCGTGTTCTCAAAAATCGGCTTTTTAAACTTTTACCGGGTCAATTTCCGGTATAACCGGACATCCGTTGGAAAATCAAAAAAAAATTGGCCAGGTGTTTTTAATTGTCTGTAGATGCAAAAAATCCATTTGTGAATATCTTGTTCCGTCTCAAATGAGTGTCAAAACTCTCAGCCGGGTGTTCTATAAAAAAGGTTACCTAAGGAGAATATGGCAAATCTAAAGTAGAAAAGCAAATGTATGGACATAAAATGAATTTTGTTCATATTTTTCTTTATTACATGTATTATACGTTGTCTTTGACGATTTGAAATAAGGAATTTCAAAAACCTCAAAAATCGGTTTCAATGTGTTAAGGCTATCTTGTAGAGAATTTTTTTTCTGGTCATTTTTAAGACGAAGGATTTTTTTTGTTTATGAAAAATTTTTCAAAAAAAAAAACGATTTTCGCTCAAATTTTCGAGATTTTTACAGGGTGTTCATAAGCCAGTTCTAGCGCCTCCGTATGAAGAGTTAAACCGGTTAATTTTTTTGGCAGGTGAAAAATTAGGCGTTTTTTAGGAACCCATTTTTTTGGCTAGGGCTGGCGACCACGTGGTCGACCTCAAATGACCGGTCAAAGTTCAAGGTCAATTCATCGTAGAGACTTGAAAGTACCCCCAAAAGAACCGGAAGGGTCGACTTTCTGATTGAACGTATTAGCAACTATAGGTCAATGATGTACTGAAAAGGTCGCTAGAGAGCAATAAAGGTCTAAGAGCTTGACCTTGAACTTTGACCGGTCATTTGAGGTCGACCACGTGGTCGCCAAGCCCTAGCCAAAAAAAAAGGGATCCTAAAAAACGCTTAATTTTCACCTGCCAAAAAAATTACCGGGTTTAACTCTTCATACGGAGGCCGCTAGAACTGGCTTTCATGACACCCTGTTAAAATTCCTTCGAAAAAATTTGATGGAAAAAATCGATTTTTTTTTTAAATTTTTTCATAAACAAAAAAAATCCTTAGTCTTAAAATGACCCGAAAAAATTCTCTACAAGATGCCTTAACACATTGAAACCGATTTTTTGACTTTTGAAATTCCTTATTTCAAATCGTCTTTATAGCGACACTACAGTAGTTGAATCTCGGAGAATTTTCCTATTTTTAACCCTTTCCTGGTTAATACATGGTGCGAAATTAGTTAGGACCATAAAGTTGGATCATTGGGAGGGTCTTTCTATAGGTTTGTAGAATTCCTTCCATACCAGCCACAATTTGGATCATTGGTCAAACTGACGTTTTAAAACCAGTGGTGTACTTGGACCGTCTGATAATTGCTCCAAAACCGAAAGTTGGAAATATTTATCAGAATCGTATTCCTAAAAAGTGCATGAAAACTGTAATTTGCAACAGAGGTTGTAACTTACTTACAACTTGTAAGATGTGGAAACTAAAAACGTGTTTTAAAAAGGATGATATTTGAGTGTGGGCAGACATCGAAATACATATTTTAAAAAAAACATTCGAATCCTTGAATTCTTACCTAAGTCAGAGTAGTGTGTAGCCTAACTCGTCTAAATCGGAAACGAAGGAATATGAGAAAAAAAATGATAATGGCCATTCTTAATAATTTTTTACTCTTATTCAAAATAAATAATTTTCAAAAATTAATGGTCAAAATTCTAGAAAATTTTCGAATTCCGGAATTTTCCCTAACTCCTTTTTTTCATCGAGTTTTATTCAATTATTCCGATAGACCACCGAATTCTGAACACCAGCAACGCTTCAAAAGTGAGGCTATTTTCTTTCACAAAGCGCACTTGTGAAGCGTACAAGAAAAATCTGGCGAAAAAAAACGTGCACAACTCATTCCAATATTTGAAATTTGCCTATAAAAACAACTTGAGTTTACGAAAACTTTTAGGTCCCACTTCAAAATGATAACTTCTAATGTCAAAAATTACTTGAACGAACTTACACTGGGGGTATCGTGAACGCCTTTTTGCACAAGGCCTTTTATCGGACAACGGCCTTTTTCTTCAACGGCCTCATTTATCGTACAACGGCCATATCGTACAACGGCCTCTATCGTACAACGAAAAAGGCCGTTTCAAAAAGGCCGTTGTACAATACCCCACTTACACTGAATCATATTTTAAAACATGACGCCCCAGCAGGCCAATATCAAGCCAAGTTTCTAAAATTTCATTGGTTGGCTTTGGCCAGGTCTGCCCCAGTATGGATGTTCAAAAAGATGAAAATGTCTTCGGACTGTATTCAAAAATGGGCACTGAAAAAAATTACAACTTATCAGGCCCATATCTTAGTCCATATCTATCAATTTCCTTGAGGTACATTTACCCTGTAAGCTCAATACATTAGGTCAGCTGTTATGGTTAGTCAGAGTAAGTTTCCGTCGCTCTCTCCCATTCACATTCCACGATTTGGGTGGAAGTTACGTTTTATAAGTACAGTTAAGTTCTAGATACTGTGATTCGGTTTAATGTTCGACACTTATGGGTTCTTTCCCCAAAATTTCCTAGGGGTCAAATGAGAACTGTTAATTTGACACATGTTCAACACGTATTTTCTGAACATTTTACTTGAAGATGTATCAAACGACGAAACGTCAAGTAAAATTAGGTCTTTAAATTGTATTCCATATTAAATAAATTGTGATGTCCAACAAAAAGTTCCTCTTCTTTTCAAAGATTTTTGAGACTCATGGATCGTAATTTACAATTCAAAAAATCGATATTAGCGTCTCAATCTGACCAAAAACATTTAATAAACGTTCTGAAACATATGATAGGCAGAAAATAACTCTACCTAATCATTTTTCAGAACACGTTGTTTAGAAGAAAAAAAATGAATCTATTCTGAAAATAACTGCATGATACTGCTTGTCTCAGTAAAACAATTTATGTCGTGTTATATGCATTACCAAACGTAATTGTGTTTATACATCAATTCATTTTTCCGGGAAAAAAGTTGTATGTTGTGATTCACAAATCAACCATTAAAATGTTGTTGAGCTGAATTTTTTCAAACAAAATATCCAAAAAAATGTTGAGCTGAAGTCCAATTTTTTCCGAAAAAAATTATCCTGGTCGGATTTTAAATACTTTTTGAAATTTCGACAAAAGCGCTCCTGAGGTTGATTTAAAATATAATGAAATTTCGAAAATCAAATGGATATTTAAGAAAGCTGATCAGAATATTATTATTAATTTTTTTCAAAAATTTGATTCGTTCATTTTGTAAGATATTTTTTTTAAAGTCAGACTCAGCACACTTGAGGACTTAAATCATAAAACTACAATTTTCGACAGGAAAACAATAAATGTTTCCAAAAATTTTATCGACATATTTAAATATAAATTTTTTTTTCCAAATTTTGTTCATTTTCACTGTTATTTACACATCAAACTTACTTGAATGATTGTTCCAACCGCTGTAATAGCGTTTGTGTACCTGTTATTTGGATTTTGATGATTGGAAATAATGAAGGGAACCGGGATCTCGTTGATCTCCATTCGAACCTGTATAATCAATGGCGACAATGCAATTCAATTAGACTAAAAATTAAGTTATAAAAATAAGTTCTTTCTTTTTCTAGAAATTCTATATTTGAACTGTTGTTTTGTCTTAAGGACAGTAAAAATTTGCAAATTTTAATAATAACAAGACATAAGTTCTTGATTCATTTGTTTCTAATTCGTAGAATGATTTCTTAAATATTCTTGATATTTGGGTCAAAGAACAGCTAAAAATTTCAAATTTATAAAATATTTCAGAATGATGAAGTATTATTTGTCTTATCTATTAAAATTTCTCAAATATTTTTGCAGGAATTGTATATACCAAAGAAAGATTGGTCAGTAATGTGTTTTTTTTCTTGCGAAAATCATGAAAGTCATTAAGGTAATTAGGCATAAAAAAATCGGGTAAAAGTTTTACAGATATTTTCGAAATGTCCTTACATCGATGCTAATAGACCTTGGCTTTCATAAAATCCACTCTATTTAGATTTTCTTGGCGTAAACAATGACATAATTTTATTTCGCAAGTAAAAAAAAACATATGTAATATTTAGCTCATGCCTTTTAACATTTGAAAAATGGCATATTGTCCTTACAAATGGTCTTATATAGCGGACACCAGGCTTGTAAGGGAAGCATCCCTGATCGGGATTAACTTATACTCATTGTTCCCATCTTTTGCTTAAACTTACGCAAAAAAGGGATGGAAAACCCACGCAAAAGCCATCCTTTTTACAAGCCTGAGGGACACGCCAAAATTAAGAGCCTCAAGCGTTTTGGCCAAATTATATGTCCCATATGTCAATATTGTCCTTATGAACGCACACTTAAGTTACAAATTTGAGTATTAAATATAGAGATTTAGAAAAATAAAAAACGGCCTTATGAGGACTAAAAAGTATAGGCTATACTGGATAGCCATAAGCTTGTGATACTGTGGAGAAAATCTGGGAGTAATCTAAATACATATAGTGTTAGTTTGATCTGGTTCAGAATCAATTTCCATTTTTAGTATTTAATCAATACTTTCTACATGGAATGATTACTCTCAGATTGTAATCTTACGTTGCTGATCCGTACCCACTACCGATGTAAATCCAAAAAATCCAAATCCTTGTGCCACATGAAGTTTGCTACAACTGAAATAAAGGTTTACTGAAATGATTAACTATAAACAATTTATCAAGGACCTAAAAAGATTCTCCATTTTTTATTTCTCTGGTGATACATTAGTGACTCAAGTGGGACGATCCGATTTTTTTGGTGTTTGCGTCCTTAGACGTTGAAAGCAAACT
Organism: Oikopleura vanhoeffeni; assembly: GCA_004367855.1. NCBI lineage: Eukaryota > Metazoa > Chordata > Appendicularia > Copelata > Oikopleuridae > Oikopleura > Oikopleura vanhoeffeni. The sequence goes on from SCLH01000212.1 coordinate 614,664, forward strand.
AACGAGAAGAAAAGTGCGTCTTATAACCGCGCCGTCCTACTAGAGTCACTCTCTGTACTTTTTAATCTGAATTTATAAGGTTAACCAAATACAACCTTGTTTTTAAACGATTTCTACGTCAAAATAAAAATTTCAAAATTTTAAAAAAATCGCAATAAATTTTATACTTAAATTATCAAGGAAAACCAAATTTTTATCACGGAATTACATTTGAAAAGTTTATTTCGGTGGGTTGCGATGGTCTAAAAATTCGAAAATTAAGATGAAAATTATTGATATTTTTAGCCGTTGGTTTTCAGAAAATAAGTTTCAAAAAAAAATGAGGAAAATTTTCCAAAATTTTAATCAGAAAGATAATATAATTTTTAAAGGGGCGTTCAAAAATATGTAGCTTGTCAATGAAAAAAGTTAACTCATTTTCTCCTGAGTTCACTTGAGGAGCCCTACAAGCAATTGAAACGAATTTGGACAAAAAATAACATTTGTAAGAATTTGATAATTTAATTTCGAACACATATTTTATTTGTAGGCAGAATTTTGAAAGATTCAAAAATTGCACATTTTACAATTAAACATTACTTTTAAGCTGTTAAGTGAGTGACAAAACCAAACAAACGCTTTTTCATCAGAAGAGAAAGTGCGCCCTTAAACCGTCGTATAAAAAAACAAAATGTAAGCACTCACAATACTGTTCCGGACCCCTTGTATTTCGAATCCCTTCTTCTTTCGTTTTTTTATCATTGAATAACTTGAAATCCAGTTTTCGACTTTAAAGTTTTTACTAAGCTCATCGAAGGTGGTGGTGAATTCTCAATCAGGTCGGATCTAATTTACTTGATAAAATATATAATTTTTTTGGTTGATTTTAGTACTCACTCGTCAGGTATCCCACTAGAATAGTGTTCATCAAGCTCCATTATACAAAAACATACCCGTTTTACATACTTGTAATGAAAACATCTACAGGCACATGCGGATGAATGCGCATTAAATTTACTCATCGAATTTTACCCTCCTGTTTTTATAAGTTTAGAGACAGGGCAGATTCGAGTAAATTCAAGGCCAATGAGAAACTATTAATAAAGCGAGGTTTACGGATTATGAAAGTTATGTGATATTTCCAAATTGAAGAAATTTTATAAATACAAAAAAATAGATTTGCGCTTGCACGCGAACGGAATCGGAGAATATCCGAGGCATTTGGAAATATAAGGAACTTTAGAAAGTTTAACATTGATCTAATTTTTGCAATATTGTCATCTTATTTCAGTATAAGATTTTTCGGTGATAAAATTATTGAAACATTAATTTTAAAACCATAATTTCTCCCAACTATGAAGCCTTTTTATTTATATTGCTCTTCAACATATATTTATTCGAAAAAATAGGTGAATTATGCCAATTTTCGACAAAAAAATATGCTCTTTGGACGTTTCTGCCATATTGTCCTTATAGAGGACGGACCAAAATTCAAAAGCGTAGGTTTTGGCCATATTGTCCTTATATACGCACAACAACAGTATTAATTAATGACTGAAACACATTAATTTTCTCGTACAAGATACCAGCTTAGTTAAGTAAGATGGTCACAGTTTATTTAAAAAGTATCGCGTACAAATTTGTTTTCTGTACCAGGCTGAGGTATCAATTTTCTTCGACTGGTCGAGAAATTCGTATGCAAAATCGGAATTTCAATTCCTTTTTAATGTCTTCCATATTCAATTTTTATTTTTTTAGCCCTTTCTATTTATAAACCTAAAAACATGACATCAAAATAGTTGAAAATGTTTTTATTGTTTTTAAGATTTTGTGTTTCTACCGTATGATTCATACCTTTATGATATTTTTCAAATTGTTCTGCCACATCTCTACAGGTCCCTAAGCAACGTTGGACATGAGGCGATTTATGTAGAAAACCCACGCAGATTCGCAGTTCATCTGTGTGTCTTTTTTTGAATACATTTCAGCAAAAAAATACTATAGTTTTCGTCTATAAAGACAGCTGAGTTTTTGCCATATTGTTCTTAGCTATTGATGCCTTTTGGTCCTTATTTTTAAAACTGTTCTAAAGTTTTTTAAAAATAACTGGGAAGAGCTTTAAACGAAGCCAAAGTTATTTTTTGCCATTATTGTCCTTATAGACGCCACACCACAGTACCAATAAAAAAACTTTTTACTGCCGTATTCAGACGCGGTAGCAAATTTAAATATGTTTGAAGTTAAAAAAATACGATACAATGGCAGCAGTTAAGAATATCTCATAGATTCATCTCATATTCATCTATGAATTTAAACGCGTCAACGTTAGTCAATATTGTTGTTATTTTATGTTATGAAACCTTCGCAACATTTTCAAATAGCTGGGGAAACTATTTAAATGCTAAAAGTTCCTAGGACAGGACTGGTTAGGACAGGACAAAAAAATTTTGAAAATTTGCCTGCTTCAGGACAGGACAGAAATTTCCAAATCTTGTGCCGGACCCCTGGACATACAACTATGCAAACTTCGAGGTTAAAAATTGATTATTGGGAATTGGCATGCGAAATTTTTACTGCCACAAATACATGTTAGGCTTAGCGATTATTCTTTGGAACTAGCAAAACTAACACAAATTTCAAAAAACTTTTAGGTTTCTGAAAAAAATTACGATTTTCAACTTTCGGAATTCTCAAGAATTTGTATCGACATTTCATGATTATTTTTTTTTATATTTTTGTGCAAAACTTTTTTTCCCCCTTTATGGTTAATTTTACTAAAGAAAAATAACAAACTACATTTTGGTTCAAAATGTTTTTTCTTACAAAATGTAGTAGTCAAACCTTTGATATATGATGAAAGGCCACATGACCTGGTGAGTACTTTAAATGCGCTATGTTCTAAGACACTACGATCCACGAGTCCCAATCGAAAACTCGGAAACGCATTTGGCGAGTACGGGTCACCGTTATTGAATTTTGCCGCCTTCGATTTTCAAACTTCTTTCTCATTTGGACTTAAATTATTGTCGACAACTTCCAGTTACTGAAATATATATTAACCCTTGGAGGCAAACAGGCTTTGGACTCCCTAATTATTAGAAAGATTTAAATAATTTTTTTGAAAGTGCAACGCTTAAAATTAAGCATATCCCTTTTCCCGTCTGCAAAGTGTCTCTATAGAAAAAAGGCGTCTGAGCGCTTATTTTTCCGTGTATGGAACGACTCAAAATGACCACACATATTGAGAGAGAAAGAATTAAGCGTGCGGACCAAATTTTAAAAATGACAACAAGGTTTTTTGACTAGTGTACGACCGGTTTACCGGGTAAGGTCGAAAAAAAAAAAAAAACCCCGGTGTTATATTTATTAAATATGATAGAATTTCCATAACTTATTTTCGGGTTCACTACGATCAACTTAGCAAGCGACCTCATTGTTAATTGGTGAAACTTTTTTTCCTAATTCTTGCAAAAAAATTCTTAGAACTTTCGGTATTTGAAAATAAATTCTAGTTTTTTTAAACGGAATCAGTCTTGTCTTAAAAAACTACCTAATGAACAACGAATATGAACCATTTGGACTCCATTCTGGCTGATTTCTAAAAATGGTTCACTTTTTTCCAGAAAACTTTGTCAGGCTAACTTCGCCGCTTCCAAATTTTGAAATCTGTAATTATCTCGATTGTTCAGATTGTCTGTTCGCCCGAGAGTCGGACCGTAGATTTTAAAACGGTTGAAGAGGAATTGTACATCGAAAGCTTCAGATCATATGTATGGTTAATCTGCAAGTTTCTGAATGTCATAAGAAAAAGTTTTTATTTTGTAAAAATTGTAAAATTTTACATGATTCGATTTAAAAAACGAGAAATTCAGTTCCTTTCCCTACATCTTTGAATATAAATAAAAAGTTAGCCACTGGGACTAACCATTTATGGAACCCCCGATAAATGGAAACCCCATTACCATTTAATGGAAACCATAACCATTAATGGAAACCCCATTAGTATTTATGGAAAACCATTTTTTTGAAAAAACAAGGAATTACGATTTATGGAAACCCTTTTTTGAAAACAAGCATGTTTGAGAAAAGAAACTCTTTATTGGTTGTTAATGCTCCAAACTCTTCTAAAAAGTTTGTTGATTTTCGGCTGCCCTATAATTGATCCGCTGAACATGTAGCAAACAATTTAGAAAAAAAAATCGAAAATTATTCAACAACTTTATCAATTTTTGCCCAAAATACCATGTAATGGAAACCTATTAATTCATTTTAATGGAAACCCATTACCATTTATGGAACCATTTTTTTTTTTCGCGAAAAGTGGGTGTTCCATAAATGGTTAGTTAGGTGTATAAGTTTACTTAAAAGTTCAAATTCTGATTAACCAATTCCTTTAGATCCAGCTTTGGCCAGTAACAATAGCAGCTAATTTCGTCTCTGGCTTTACCAAGAAATCGTGATGTTTCAATTTTGCCTTTTATGTATCCTTGTCGTAAATTTCAACTCGAATTTTTTGTGAATCTTTCTTCGCAAAAATATCTACCTCAATGTCTTTGCCCATTCTGGTGATTCAAGGTAGCTGCTGAGAGCTCAGTACGGCCGGCTTCATACCATTTGCTGGTAGGTCATCTAATGTAAGGACAACGGCCATCGGATCTGATTTTGACGGTTAAATCCCGGATCGCTAATGTTTTTTAGGGGGCCAGGAATTCGGGAAAGCTGTATTTGGATTTGTAGATTTTCTCACCAGTTAGCAGGCGCTATTGGTAAACCAACTCCAACTGTTTCCCTCAAGAAAACTCACCAGGGGCACGTGTTGATTGACCCAGCATATCCGTATTGTGGGGAGGTGGAGCATTTGCTGACAATATATCTCTCTCTTTTTAGTATTTTTTTCGGAATCACCGCAAAATTCTTTATAATGTTTTCGGAAGAAACAATTCTGTGACATTTTTTTTGCCCTTTTTAGAAGGTTCTAGGTAGACCGGACCCGATATATCGGCTCTATGATTCCAAGGGTTAAAGGGGTATTTGGAGAAAAAGGGTGCCTCTTACTAGCTTTTGCCCACCTTTTTGGCCTTATCTGAGAGGGGGCAATATCTAGGTAACCACTGTATTCATACTAGGAAAATATACTGTGGGTTGCGTCAATTTTCCTTAGTTTTCCAAATGTTTTGCCGTTAAATACATGTATATCGTGAAAAAAAATCAGGGGAAAATTGCAGAATGAACGATTTATCAAATGAACTAAACTTAAAATCTAGGAACCGAAGAATAATATTTTGAATGCTAAGCTAACTTTTTTTTTAGAACACCCGGCTGAGGTTTTGACACTCTCATTTGAGAACGGAACAAGATATTCACAAACGGATTCTTGCATCCAACAGACAATAAAAAACTCAAAACCCAAATTTTTTTGATTTTCCGATGGATGTCCGGTTATACCGGAAATTGACCGGTAAAAGCTAATAAGTCTATTCTGAGAACACCGCACATTCTTCGAAGCCAATTTCGAAGCATCTTTCGTCGGACATTTTTTGACCAAAATATTTTTGTCATATGACACCGCCAAAAGGATCAAATTACAGCTTTTTGTGTCTCTTAAATTAGGGGACCTGTGAAGCTGAAATATACTTACCCGGGTAGATTTTCAAGAGAAAAGGTTTGGCCATAACATTTTTGTCACAACTATTTTGGACCCGCTCGGACTGCGCTAACTCTTTATTTTTCTCAAAAAATAGTTAAAAAAAAAGTATGCCTCCACCCGGATTCGAACCTTTACGGTCTCGGGTCTTTTTTCCTGCATTTTTTCTTATGGCTTTTTTAGAAGCTTCGGTTTACCAAAATGAGTCAGAATATTTTTAAACAATGAGCAATCTGTGAATGCATGTAATGTGAAAAAAATTTAATTCGAAAATTTCAGATTTATTGGAATTCTAGAAGATTTAATTTTAACCAGATTTNGATATATTGTCAGCAAATGCTCCACCTCCCCACAATACGGATATGCTGGGTCAATCAACACGTGCCCCTGGTGAGTTTTCTTGAGGGAAACAGTTGGAGTTGGTTTACCAATAGCGCCTGCTAACTGGTGAGAAAATCTACAAATCCAAATACAGCTTTCCCGAATTCCTGGCCCCCTAAAAAACATTAGCGATCCGGGATTTAACCGTCAAAATCAGATCCGATGGCCGTTGTCCTTACATTAGATGACCTACCAGCAAATGGTATGAAGCCGGCCGTACTGAGCTCTCAGCAGCTACCTTGAATCACCAGAATGGGCAAAGACATTGAGGTAGATATTTTTGCGAAGAAAGATTCACAAAAAATTCGAGTTGAAATTTACGACAAGGATACATAAAAGGCAAAATTGAAACATCACGATTTCTTGGTAAAGCCAGAGACGAAATTAGCTGCTATTGTTACTGGCCAAAGCTGGATCTAAAGGAATTGGTTAATCAGAATTTGAACTTTTAAGTAAACTTATACACCTAACTAACCATTTATGGAACACCCACTTTTCGCGAAAAAAAAAAATGGTTCCATAAATGGTAATGGGTTTCCATTAAAATGAATTAATAGGTTTCCATTACATGGTATTTTGGGCAAAAATTGATAAAGTTGTTGAATAATTTTCGATTTTTTTTTCTAAATTGTTTGCTACATGTTCAGCGGATCAATTATAGGGCAGCCGAAAATCAACAAACTTTTTAGAAGAGTTTGGAGCATTAACAACCAATAAAGAGTTTCTTTTCTCAAACATGCTTGTTTTCAAAAAAGGGTTTCCATAAATCGTAATTCCTTGTTTTTTCAAAAAAATGGTTTTCCATAAATACTAATGGGGTTTCCATTAATGGTTATGGTTTCCATTAAATGGTAATGGGGTTTCCATTTATCGGGGGTTCCATAAATGGTTAGTCCCAGTGGCTAACTTTTTATTTATATTCAAAGATGTAGGGAAAGGAACTGAATTTCTCGTTTTTTAAATCGAATCATGTAAAATTTTACAATTTTTACAAAATAAAAACTTTTTCTTATGACATTCAGAAACTTGCAGATTAACCATACATATGATCTGAAGCTTTCGATGTACAATTCCTCTTCAACCGTTTTAAAATCTACGGTCCGACTCTCGGGCGAACAGACAATCTGAACAATCGAGATAATTACAGATTTCAAAATTTGGAAGCGGCGAAGTTAGCCTGACAAAGTTTTCTGGAAAAAAGTGAACCATTTTTAGAAATCAGCCAGAATGGAGTCCAAATGGTTCATATTCGTTGTTCATTAGGTAGTTTTTTAAGACAAGACTGATTCCGTTTAAAAAAACTAGAATTTATTTTCAAATACCGAAAGTTCTAAGAATTTTTTTGCAAGAATTAGGAAAAAAAGTTTCACCAATTAACAATGAGGTCGCTTGCTAAGTTGATCGTAGTGAACCCGAAAATAAGTTATGGAAATTCTATCATATTTAATAAATATAACACCGGGGTTTTTTTTTTTTTTTCGACCTTACCCGGTAAACCGGTCGTACACTAGTCAAAAAACCTTGTTGTCATTTTTAAAATTTGGTCCGCACGCTTAATTCTTTCTCTCTCAATATGTGTGGTCATTTTGAGTCGTTCCATACACGGAAAAATAAGCGCTCAGACGCCTTTTTTCTATAGAGACAACTTTGCAACGGGAAAAGGGATATGCTTAATTTTAAGCGTTGCATTTCAAAAAAATTATTTAAATTCTTTCTAATATTAGGGAGTCCAAATGCCTGTTTGCCTCCGCAAGGGTTAATATATATTTTCAGAAGCTGGAAGTGTCGACAATAATTTAAGTCCAAATGAAAAGAAAGTTTGAAATCGAAGCGGCAAAAATTCAATAACGGGTGACCCGTACTCGCCAAATGCGTTTCCGAGTTTTCGATTGGGGACTCGCTGGATCGGTAAGTGTCTTTAAACATAGCGCATTTAACGTACTCACCAGGTCAAGTGCTCTTTCATCATATATCAAAGGTTTGACTACTACATTTTGTAAGAAAAAACATTTTGAACCAAAATGTGAGTTTGTTATTTTTCTTTAGTAAAATTAACCATAAAGGGGGAAAAAAAGTTTTGCACAAAAATATAAAAAAAAATAATCATGAAATGTCGATACAAATTCTTGAGAATTCCGAAAGTTGAAAATCGTAATTTTTTTCAGAAACCTAAAAGTTTTTTGAAATTTGTGTTAGTTTTGCTAGTTCCAAAGAATAATCGCTAAGCCTAACATGTATTTGTGGCAGTAAAAATTTCGCATGCCAATTCCCAATAATCAATTTTTAACCTCGAAGTTTGCATAGTTGTATGTCCAGGGGTCCGGCACAAGATTTGGAAATTTCTGTCCTGTCCTGAAGCAGGCAAATTTTCAAAATTTTTTTGTCCTGTCCTAACCAGTCCTGTCCTAGGAACTTTTAGCATTTAAATAGTTTCCCCAGCTATTTGAAAATGTTGCGAAGGTTTCATAACATAAAATAACAACAATATTGACTAACGTTGACGCGTTTAAATTCATAGATGAATATGAGATGAATCTATGAGATATTCTTAACTGCTGCCATTGTATCGTATTTTTTTAACTTCAAACATATTTAAATTTGCTACCGCGTCTGAATACGGCAGTAAAAAGTTTTTTTATTGGTACTGTGGTGTGGCGTCTATAAGGACAATAATGGCAAAAAATAACTTTGGCTTCGTTTAAAGCTCTTCCCCGTTATTTTTAAAAAACTTTAGAACAGTTTTAAAAATAAGGACCAAAAGGCATCAATAGCTAAGAACAATATGGCAAAAACTCAGCTGTCTTTATAGACGAAAACTATAGTATTTTTTTGCTGAAATGTATTCAAAAAAAGACACACAGATGAACTGCGAATCTGCGTGGGTTTTCTACATAAATCGCCTCATGTCCAACGTTGCTTAGGGACCTGTAGAGATGTGGCAGAACAATTTGAAAAATATCATAAAGGTATGAATCATACGGTAGAAACACAAAATCTTAAAAACAATAAAAACATTTTCAACTATTTTGATGTCATGTTTTTAGGTTTATAAATAGAAAGGGCTAAAAAAATAAAAATTGAATATGGAAGACATTAAAAAGGAATTGAAATTCCGATTTTGCATACGAATTTCTCGACCAGTCGAAGAAAATTGATACCTCAGCCTGGTACAGAAAACAAATTTGTACGCGATATTTTTAAATAAACTGTGACCAACTTACTTAACTAAGCTGGTATCTTGTACGAGAAAATTAATGTGTTTCAGTCATTAATTAATACTGTTGTTGTGCGTATATAAGGACAATATGGCCAAAACCTACGCTTTTGAATTTTGGTCCGTCCTCTATAAGGACAATATGGCAGAAACGTCCAAAGAGCATATTTTTTTGTCGAAAATTGGCATAATTCACCTATTTTTTCGAATAAATATATGTTGAAGAGCAATATAAATAAAAAGGCTTCATAGTTGGGAGAAATTATGGTTTTAAAATTAATGTTTCAATAATTTTATCACCGAAAAATCTTATACTGAAATAAGATGACAATATTGCAAAAATTAGATCAATGTTAAACTTTCTAAAGTTCCTTATATTTCCAAATGCCTCGGATATTCTCCGATTCCGTTCGCGTGCAAGCGCAAATCTATTTTTTTGTATTTATAAAATTTCTTCAATTTGGAAATATCACATAACTTTCATAATCCGTAAACCTCGCTTTATTAATAGTTTCTCATTGGCCTTGAATTTACTCGAATCTGCCCTGTCTCTAAACTTATAAAAACAGGAGGGTAAAATTCGATGAGTAAATTTAATGCGCATTCATCCGCATGTGCCTGTAGATGTTTTCATTACAAGTATGTAAAACGGGTATGTTTTTGTATAATGGAGCTTGATGAACATATTCTAGTGGGATACCTGACGAGTGAGTACTAAAATCAACCAAAAAAATTATATATTTTATCAAGTAAATTAGATCCGACCTGATTGAGAATTCACCACCACCTTCGATGAGCTTAGTAAAAACTTTAAAGTCGAAAACTGGATTTCAAGTTATTCAATGATAAAAAAACGAAAGAAGAAGGGATTCGAAATACAAGGGGTCCGGAACAGTATTGTGAGTGCTTACATTTTGTTTTTTTATACGACGGTTTAAGGGCGCACTTTCTCTTCTGATGAAAAAGCGTTTGTTTGGTTTTGTCACTCACTTATCAGCTTAAAAGTAATGTTTAATTGTAAAATGTGCAATTTTTGAATCTTTCAAAATTCTGCCTACAAATAAAATATGTGTTCGAAATTAAATTATCAAATTCTTACAAATGTTATTTTTTGTCCAAATTCGTTTCAATTGCTTGTAGGGCTCCTCAAGTGAACTCAGGAGAAAATGAGTTAACTTTTTTCATTGACAAGCTACATATTTTTGAACGCCCCTTTAAAAATTATATTATCTTTCGATTAAAATTTTGGAAAATTTTCCTCATTTTTTTTTGAAACTTATTTTCTGAAAACCAACGGCTAAAAATATGAATAATTTTCATCTTAATTTTCGAATTTTTAGACCATCGCAACCCACCGAAATAAACTTTTCAAATGTAATTCCGTGATAAAAATTTGGTTTTCCTTGATAATTTAAGTATAAAATTTATTGCGATTTTTTTAAAATTTTGAAATTTTTATTTTGACGTAGAAATCGTTTAAAAACAAGGTTGTATTTGGTTAACCTTATAAATTCAGATTAAAAAGTACAGAGAGTGACTCTAGTAGGACGGCGCGGTTATAAGACGCACTTTTCTTCTCGTTAGTTTGCTTTCAACGTCTAAGGACGCAAACACCAAAAAAATCGGATCGTCCCACTTGAGTCACTAATGTATCACCAGAGAAATAAAAAATGGAGAATCTTTTTAGGTCCTTGATAAATTGTTTATAGTTAATCATTTCAGTAAACCTTTATTTCAGTTGTAGCAAACTTCATGTGGCACAAGGATTTGGATTTTTTGGATTTACATCGGTAGTGGGTACGGATCAGCAACGTAAGATTACAATCTGAGAGTAATCATTCCATGTAGAAAGTATTGATTAAATACTAAAAATGGAAATTGATTCTGAACCAGATCAAACTAACACTATATGTATTTAGATTACTCCCAGATTTTCTCCACAGTATCACAAGCTTATGGCTATCAGTATAGCCTATACTTTTTAGTCCTCATAAGGCCGTTTTTTATTTTCTAAATCTCTATATTTAATACTCAAATTTGTAACTTAAGTGTGCGTTCATAAGGACAATATTGACATATGGGACATATAATTTGGCCAAAACGCTTGAGGCTCTTAATTTTGGCGTGTCCCTCAGGCTTGTAAAAAGGATGGCTTTTGCGTGGGTTTTCCATCCCTTTTTTGCGTAAGTTTAAGCAAAAGATGGGAACAATGAGTATAAGTTAATCCCGATCAGGGATGCTTGCCCTTACAAGCCTGGTGTCCGCTATATAAGACCATTTGTAAGGACAATATGCCATTTTTCAAATGTTAAAAGGCATGAGCTAAATATTACATATGTTTTTTTTTACTTGCGAAATAAAATTTGTCATTGTTTACGCCAAGAAAATATAAATAGAGTGGATTTTATGAAAGCCAAGAGCTATTAGCATCGATGTATAGGACATTTCGAAAATATCTGTAAAACTTTTACCCTATTTTTTTATGCCTAATTACCTTAATGACTTTCATGATTTTCGCAAGAAAAAAAACACATTACTGACCAATCTTTCTTTGGTACATACAATTCCAGCAAAAATATTTGAGAAATTTTAATAGATAAGACAAATAATACTTCATCATTCTGAAATATTTTATAAATTTGAAATTTTTAGCTGTTCTTTGACCCAAATATCAAGAATATTTAAGAAATCATTCTACGAATTAGAAACAAATGAATCAAGAACTTATGTCTTGTTATTATTAAAATTTGCAAATTTTTACTGTCCTTAAGACAAAACAACAGTTCAAATATAGAATTTCTAGAAAAAGAAAGAACTTATTTTTATAACTTAATTTTTAGTACTCAATTGAATTGCATTGTCGCCATTGATTATACAGGTTCGAATGGAGATCAACGAGATCCCGGTTCCCTTCATTATTTCCAATCATCAAAATCCAAATAACAGGTACACAAACGCTATTACAGCGGTTGGAACAATCATTCAAGTAAGTTTGATGTGTAAATAACAGTGAAAATGAACAAAATTTGGAAAAAAAAATTTATATTTAAATATGTCGATAAAATTTTTGGAAACATTTATTGTTTTCCTGTCGAAAATTGTAGTTTTATGATTTAAGTCCTCAAGTGTGCTGAGTCTGACTTTAAAAAAAATATCTTACAAAATGAACGAATCAAATTTTTGAAAAAAATTAATAATAATATTCTGATCAGCTTTCTTAAATATCCATTTGATTTTCGAAATTTCATTATATTTTAAATCAACCTCAGGAGCGCTTTTGTCGAAATTTCAAAAAGTATTTAAAATCCGACCAGGATAATTTTTTTCGGAAAAAATTGGACTTCAGCTCAACATTTTTTTGGATATTTTGTTTGAAAAAATTCAGCTCAACAACATTTTAATGGTTGATTTGTGAATCACAACATACAACTTTTTTCCCGGAAAAATGAATTGATGTATAAACACAATTACGTTTGGTAATGCATATAACACGACATAAACTTGTTTTACTGAGACAAACAGTATCATGCAGTTATTTTCAGAATAGATTCATTTTTTTTCTTCTAAACAACGTGTTCTGAAAAATGATTAGGTAGAGTTATTTTCTGCCTATCATATGTTTCAGAACGTTTATTAAATGTTTTTGGTCAGATTGAGACGCTAATATCGATTTTTTGAATTGTAAATTACGATCCATGAGTCTCAAAAATCTTTGAAAAGAAGAGGAACTTTTTGTTGGACATCACAATTTATTTAATATGGAATACAATTTAAAGACCTAATTTTACTTGACGTTTCGTCGTTTGATACATCTTCAAGTAAAATGTTCAGAAAATACGTGTTGAACATGTGTCAAATTAACAGTTCTCATTTGACCCCTAGGAAATTTTGGGGAAAGAACCCATAAGTGTCGAACATTAAACCGAATCACAGTATCTAGAACTTAACTGTACTTATAAAACGTAACTTCCACCCAAATCGTGGAATGTGAATGGGAGAGAGCGACGGAAACTTACTCTGACTAACCATAACAGCTGACCTAATGTATTGAGCTTACAGGGTAAATGTACCTCAAGGAAATTGATAGATATGGACTAAGATATGGGCCTGATAAGTTGTAATTTTTTTCAGTGCCCATTTTTGAATACAGTCCGAAGACATTTTCATCTTTTTGAACATCCATACTGGGGCAGACCTGGCCAAAGCCAACCAATGAAATTTTAGAAACTTGGCTTGATATTGGCCTGCTGGGGCGTCATGTTTTAAAATATGATTCAGTGTAAGTGGGGTATTGTACAACGGCCTTTTTGAAACGGCCTTTTTCGTTGTACGATAGAGGCCGTTGTACGATATGGCCGTTGTACGATAAATGAGGCCGTTGAAGAAAAAGGCCGTTGTCCGATAAAAGGCCTTGTGCAAAAAGGCGTTCACGATACCCCCAGTGTAAGTTCGTTCAAGTAATTTTTGACATTAGAAGTTATCATTTTGAAGTGGGACCTAAAAGTTTTCGTAAACTCAAGTTGTTTTTATAGGCAAATTTCAAATATTGGAATGAGTTGTGCACGTTTTTTTTCGCCAGATTTTTCTTGTACGCTTCACAAGTGCGCTTTGTGAAAGAAAATAGCCTCACTTTTGAAGCGTTGCTGGTGTTCAGAATTCGGTGGTCTATCGGAATAATTGAATAAAACTCGATGAAAAAAAGGAGTTAGGGAAAATTCCGGAATTCGAAAATTTTCTAGAATTTTGACCATTAATTTTTGAAAATTATTTATTTTGAATAAGAGTAAAAAATTATTAAGAATGGCCATTATCATTTTTTTTCTCATATTCCTTCGTTTCCGATTTAGACGAGTTAGGCTACACACTACTCTGACTTAGGAAGAATTCAAGGATTCGAATGTTTTTTTTAAAATATGTATTTCGATGTCTGCCCACACTCAAATATCATCCTTTTTAAAACACGTTTTTAGTTTCCACATCTTACAAGTTGTAAGTAAGTTACAACCTCTGTTGCAAATTACAGTTTTCATGCACTTTTTAGGAATACGATTCTGATAAATATTTCCAACTTTCGGTTTTGGAGCAATTATCAGACGGTCCAAGTACACCACTGGTTTTAAAACGTCAGTTTGACCAATGATCCAAATTGTGGCTGGTATGGAAGGAATTCTACAAACCTATAGAAAGACCCTCCCAATGATCCAACTTTATGGTCCTAACTAATTTCGCACCATGTATTAACCAGGAAAGGGTTAAAAATAGGAAAATTCTCCGAGATTCAACTACTGTAGTGTCGCTATAAAGACGATTTGAAATAAGGAATTTCAAAAGTCAAAAAATCGGTTTCAATGTGTTAAGGCATCTTGTAGAGAATTTTTTCGGGTCATTTTAAGACTAAGGATTTTTTTTGTTTATGAAAAAATTTAAAAAAAAAATCGATTTTTTCCATCAAATTTTTTCGAAGGAATTTTAACAGGGTGTCATGAAAGCCAGTTCTAGCGGCCTCCGTATGAAGAGTTAAACCCGGTAATTTTTTTGGCAGGTGAAAATTAAGCGTTTTTTAGGATCCCTTTTTTTTTGGCTAGGGCTTGGCGACCACGTGGTCGACCTCAAATGACCGGTCAAAGTTCAAGGTCAAGCTCTTAGACCTTTATTGCTCTCTAGCGACCTTTTCAGTACATCATTGACCTATAGTTGCTAATACGTTCAATCAGAAAGTCGACCCTTCCGGTTCTTTTGGGGGTACTTTCAAGTCTCTACGATGAATTGACCTTGAACTTTGACCGGTCATTTGAGGTCGACCACGTGGTCGCCAGCCCTAGCCAAAAAAATGGGTTCCTAAAAAACGCCTAATTTTTCACCTGCCAAAAAAATTAACCGGTTTAACTCTTCATACGGAGGCGCTAGAACTGGCTTATGAACACCCTGTAAAAATCTCGAAAATTTGAGCGAAAATCGTTTTTTTTTTTGAAAAATTTTTCATAAACAAAAAAAATCCTTCGTCTTAAAAATGACCAGAAAAAAAATTCTCTACAAGATAGCCTTAACACATTGAAACCGATTTTTGAGGTTTTTGAAATTCCTTATTTCAAATCGTCAAAGACAACGTATAATACATGTAATAAAGAAAAATATGAACAAAATTCATTTTATGTCCATACATTTGCTTTTCTACTTTAGATTTGCCATATTCTCCTTAGGTAACCTTTTTTATAGAACACCCGGCTGAGAGTTTTGACACTCATTTGAGACGGAACAAGATATTCACAAATGGATTTTTTGCATCTAACAGACAATTAAAAACACCTGGCCAATTTTTTTTTGATTTTCCAACGGATGTCCGGTTATACCGGAAATTGACCCGGTAAAAGTTTAAAAAGCCGATTTTTGAGAACACGCACACATTCTTTCGAAGCCAATTTTTTTGGAGTTTAGTACAACTTTTTGTCAGAAATTTTTTTTGGCCATAATCTTTTTGTCATATGACACCGTAAAAATAGGGCCAATTCTTTATTATGAGGAAATTCTACTAGCTGATAAGAGTTTGTGGTGTAGTGGTAAGTTTTCGGCCTTTGATGCTGGATGTAAGAGGTGGTCGTGGGTCTTTTTTTTTCCCCGGCATTGAAAAAGTGATTTTTCGGCATTTCTAGAAGACAGTTTAAATCAGAAAGACCTGATTTTTTGGATATACAGAATAACTATCAAACGTTTGAAGGTTGAGAGTGTAAATTTTCTAAAAAAATTTTTTAAGTCAGGCTGTTCTAGAATTTCCGAAATACTGTTTTAACCAAATTATTTTTTAAAACACATGTTTATTTTTTGACTTTTATATCAATTTCCTTCAAACGTGCCCAAAACTTCTCACTCGTCTTTCATCCTGTAAAATTAATTTTACTTATTTCTTGCCTATTATTCTAGAGAATTTGATTTTTGTCATAACCGGAAGTGAATTTTTGTTCAAATTTCAGATTTTTTCTTCTTGAAATATCTTCAAAGTGAGGTCCAAAAAAAAAGATCTTGTGCTACTGAACACTAAAAGTCTGAGAAACCAATTTTATAGTTTTTCAATTATTTAGGTCGAAAAACCAAAAATACAAAAATCTGGTTAAAAATTAAATCTTCTAGAATTCCAATAATCTGAAATTTTCGAAATTTAATTTTTTCACATTTACAGTGGCAATTCAACAGATTGTCCATTGTTTAAAAATATTCTGAACTCATTTTGGGCAAACGCGAAGCTTCCTAAAAAAAGCCATAAGAAAAAATTGCGGGAAAAAAGACGCCGAGAACCGTAAAGGTTCGAATTCCGGGTAGAGCATACTTTTTTTTTACTTATTTTTTTATTTTTTAGGAGAAAAATAAAAGAGTTAACGCAGTCCAGCGGGTCCAAAAATAGTTTGTGACAAAAAATGTTATTGGCCAACCTTTTCTCTGAAAATCTACCCGGGTAAGTATATTTTTCACTTCACAGGTCCCTAATTTAAAGAAGACACAAAAAGCTGTAATTTGATTCTTTTGGCGGTGCATATGACAAAAAGGAATTTTTGGTCAAAAAAATTTCCGACGAAAGATGCTTCGAAATGGGCTTCGAAGAAATGTGCGGTGTTCTCAGAATAGACTTATTAGCTTTTACCGGTCAATTTCCGGTATAGAACCAGACATCCCCGTTCCGGAAAATCAAAAAAAATTTTAGGTTTTTTTTAAGTTTTTATTGTATGTTGGTGCAATAATCCGTTTGTGAATATCTTGTTCCGTTCTCAAGAGAGTAAAAGCTAATAAGTCTATTCTGAGAACACCGCACATTCTTCGAAGCCAATTTCGAAGCATCTTTCGTCGGAAATTTTTTGACCAAAATCTTTTTGTCATATGACACCGCCAAAAGAATCAAATTACAGCTTTTTGTGTCTCTTAAATTAGGGGACCTGTGAAGCTGAAAATATACTTACCCGGGTAGATTTTCAAGAGAAAAGGTTTGGCCAGAACATTTTTGTCACAACTATTTTGGACCCGCTCGGACTGCGTTAACTCTTTATTTTTCTCTAAAAAATCAAAAAATAGTTTAAAAAAAAAGTATGCCTCTACCCGGATTCGAACCTTTACGGTCTCGGGTCTTTTTTCCCGCATTTTTTCTTATGGCTTTTTTAGAAGCTTCGGTTTACCAAAATGAGTCAGAATATTTTTAAACAATGAGCAATCTGTGAATGCATGTAATGTGAAAAAAATTAAATTCGAAAATTTCAGATTTATTGGAATTCTAGAAGATTTAATTTTAACCAGATTTTTGTATTTTTGGTTTTTCGACCTCAAATGACCGGTCAAAGTTCAATGTCAATTCATCGTAGAGACTTGAAAGTACCCCCAAAAGAACCGGAGGGGTCGACTTTCTAATGAACGTATTAGCAACTATAGGTAAATGATGTACTGAAAGGTCGCTAGAGAGCAATAAAGGTCTAAGAGCTTGACCTTGAACTTTGACCGGTCATTTGAGGTCGACCACGTGGTCGCCAGCCCTAGCCAAAATAAAACGGGTTCCTAAAAAACGCTTAATTTTCACCTGCCAAAAAAATTTCGGTTTAACTCTTCGTACGGAGGCGCTAGAACTGGCTTCACCCTGTAAAATCTCGAAAATTTGATTGAAAAATCGATTTTTTTTTTAAATTTTTCATAAACAAAAAAATCCTTAGTCTTAAAATGACCAGAAAAAAATTCTCCACAAGATAGCCTTAACACATTGAAACCGATTTTTGACTTTTGAAATTCCTNTTATAGCGAACACTACAGTAGTTGAATCTCGGAGAATTTTCCTATTTTTAACCCTTTCCTGGTTAATACATGGGGCGAAATTAGTAGGACCATAAAGTTGGATCATTGGGAGGGTCTTTCTATAGGTTTGTAGAATTCCTTCCATACCAGCACAATTTGGATCATTGGTCAAACTGACGTTAAAACAGTGGTGTACTTGACCGTCTGATAATTTTGCTCCAAAACCGAAAGTTGGGAAATATTTATCAGAATCGTATTCCTAAAAAGTGCATGAAAACTGTAATTTCCAACAGATTTACAGAGGTTGTAACTTACTTACAACTTGTAAGATGTGGAAATCTAAAACGTGTTTCAAAAAGGATGATATTTGATGTGGCAGACATCGAATACATATTTAAAAAAAACATTCGAATCCTTGAATTCTTGCTAAGTCAGAGTAGTGTGTAGCCTAACTCGTCTAAATTGGAAACGAAGGAATATGATAAAAAAAATGATAATGGCCATTCTTAATAATTTTTTACTCTTATTTCAAAATAAATTCAATTTCAAAAATTAATGGTCAAAATTCTAGAAAATTTTCGAATTCCGGAATTTTCCTAACTCATTTTTTCATCGAGTTTTATTCAATTATTCCATTAGACCACCGAATTTCTGAACACCAGCAACGCTTCAAAAGTGAGGCTATTTTCTTTCACAAAGCGCACTGTGAAGCGTACAAGAAAAATCTGGCGAAAAAAAACGTGACAACTCATTCCAATATTTGAAACTTGCTTAAAAACAACTTGAGTTTACGAAAACTTTAGGTCCCACTTCAAAATGATAACTTCTAATGTCAAAAATTCCTTGAACGAACTTACACTGGGGGTATCGTAGAACGGCCTTTTTCGCACAACGGCCTTTATCGGACAACGGCCTTTCTCGTTCAACGGCCTTTATCGTACAACGGCCATATCGTACAACGGCCTCTATCGTACAACGAAAAAGGCCGTTGTCCGAAAAAGGCCGTTTTACAATACCCCCACTTACACTGAATCATATTTTTAAAAACATGACGCCCCAGCAGGCCAATATCAAGCCAAGTTTCTAAAATTTCATTGGTTGGCTTTGGCCAGGTCTGCCCCAGTATGGATGTTCAAAAAGATGAAAATGTCTTCGGACTGTATTCAAAAATGGGCACTGAAAAAAATTACAACTTATCAACCCATATCTAGTCCATATCTATCAATTTCCTTGAGGTACATTTACCCTGTAAGCTCAAATAATTAAGGTCAACTGTTATGGTTTAGTCAGAAAGTTTGCCGGTTCGCTCTCTCCCCATATCACATTCCACGATTTGAGTGGAAGAGTTTTAAGCGGTTCTAGATACTGTTCATGTTCACACTTATGTTATTTTCTGAACACTCCGTTACTTTTGAAGATGTATCAAACGACGAAACGTCAAGTAAAATTAGTCTTTAAATTTGTATTCCATATTAAATAAATTGTGATGTCCAACAAAAAGTTCCTCTTCTTTTCAAAGATGTTTTGAGACTCAAGGATCGTAATTTACAATTAAAAATCGATATTAGCGTCTCAATCTGACCAAAAACATTTAATAACGTTCTGACAACATATGATATGCAGAAAATAACTCTACCTAATCATTTTTCAGAACACGTTGTTTAGAAGAAAAAAATGAATCTATTCTGAAATAACTGCATGATACTGTTGTCTCAGTAAACAATTTATGTCGTGTTATATGCATTACCAAACTTAATTGTGTTTATACATCAATTTATTTTTCCGGAAAAAGTTGTATGTTGTGATTCACAATCAATCATTAAAATGTTGTTGAGCTGAATTTTTTCAAACAAAATATCCAAAAAAATGCTTGAGCTGAAGTCCAATTTTTCCGAAAAAATTATCCAGGTCGGATTTTAAAGACTTTTTGAAATTTCGACAAAAGGCGCTCCTGAGGTTGATTTAAAAAATATATGAAATTTCGAAAATCAATTGATATTTAAGAAAGCTGATCAGAATATTTTTTTCAAAAAAATTTGATTCGTCATTTTGTAAGATATTTTTTTCAAAAGTCAGACTCAGCACACTTTGAGGACTTAAATCATAAACTACAATTTTCGACAGAAAACAATAAATGTTTCCAAAAATTTCATCGACATATTTAAATAAAAAATTTTTTTTCCAAATTTTGTTCATTTTCACTGTTATTTACACATCAAACTTACTTGAATGATTGTTCCAACCGCTGTTATAGCGTTTGTGTACTGGTTATTTGGATTTTGATGATTGAAATAATGAAGGGAACCGGGATCTCGTTGATCTCCATTCGAACCTGTATAATCAATGGCGACAATGCAATTCAATTGAGTACTAAAAATTAAGATACTATAAAATAAGTTCTTTCTTTTTTCTAAGAAATTTCTATATTTGATACTGTTGTTTTGGTCTATAAGGACAGCTAAAAATTTGCAAATTTTTAATAATAACAAAGACATATTATTGTTCTTTGATCTAAAATTTCTGAAAACAGGAATTTCATATCAAATTTTCGATAAATAGGTTTTTTCTATTTTTTGCTATTTTGTCCTTAAATGTTGTCATTTTTGGCTGGAAAATAATGACGATCAAAGAATTCAGGTCATTTATAAAAAATTTCGGTATAAAGATTTTTACAGATATTTTCGAAATTGTCCATATATTCGATGAAGACCGTTATTATTGCTCTTTATTCATATTTTCTGAGAAACAGGTGTCTCATAGATATTTTTGCGAAGAACAGGTGGTGAGTTAAGACCTAATATTTAGCTCATGCCTTTAAACATTTTGAAAAATGGCATATTGTCCTTACAAATGGTTATATAGCGACACCAGGCTTGTAAAGGGAAGCATCCCTGATCGGATTAACTATACTCATTGTTCCCCATCTTTTGCTTAAACTTACGCAAAAAAGGGATGGAAAACCCACGCAAAAGCCATCCCTTTTACAAGCCTGAGGGACACGCCAAAATTAAGAGCCTCAAGGTTTTGGCCAAATTATATGTCCCATATGTCAATACTGTCCTTATGAACGCACACTATAGTACAAATTTGAGTATTAAATATAGAGATTTAGAAAATAAAAAAACGGCCTTATGAGGACTAAAAAGTATAGGCTTTACTGAATAGCCATAAGCTTGTGATACTGTGAGAAAATCTGGAGTAATCTAAATACATATAGTGTTAGTTTGATCTGGTTCAGAATCAATTTCCATTTTTAGTATTTAATCAATACTTTCTACATGGAATGATTACTCTCAGATTGTAATCTTACGTTGCTGATCCGTACCCACTACCGATGTAATCCAAAAATCCAAATCCTTGTGCCACATGAAGTTTGCTACAACTGAAAATAAAGGTTACTGAAATGATAACTATAAACAATTTATCAAGGACCTAATAAAGATTCTCCATTTTTTATTTCTCCTGGTGATACATTAGTGACTCAAGTGGGACGATCCGATTTTTGGTTTTGCGTCCTTAGACGTTGAAACCAAACTAACGAGAAGAAAGTGCGTCTTCATAACGCGCCGTCCTACTAGAGTCACTCTCTCTACTTTTTTAATCTGAATTTATCAGGTTAACCAAATACAACTTGTTTTTAAACGATTTCTACGTCAAAATAATAATTTCAAAATTTTCAAAAAAATCGCAATAATTTTATACTTAAATTATCAAGGGAAACCAAAATTTTTATCAGGGATTCATTTGAAAAATTTATTTCGGTGGTTGCGATGGTCTAAAAATTTCGAAAATTAAAGATGAAAATTATTGATATTTTTAGCCGTTGTTTTCAGAAAATAAGTTCAAAAAAAAATGAGGAAAATTTTCCAAAAAAATTTTATCAGAAAGATAATATAATTTTTAAAGGGGCGTTCAAAAATATGTAGCTTTCAATGAAAAAAGTTAACTCATTTCTCCTGAGTTCACTTGAGGAGCCCTACAAGCAATTGAAACGAATTTGGACAAAAAATTTACATTTGTAAGAATTTGATAATTTAATTTCGAACACATATTTTATTTTGTAGCAGAATTTGAAAGATTCAAAAATTGCAGATTTAACAATTTAACATTACTTTTAAGCTGTAGTGAGTGAAAAAACCAAACAAACGGTTTTTCATCAAGAGAAAAGTGCGCCCTAAACCGTCGTATAAAAAAACAAAATGTAAAGCACTCACAATACTGTTCCGGACCCCTTGTATTTCGATCCCTTCTTCTTTCGTTTTTTATCATTGATAACTTGAAATCCAGTTTTCGACTTAAAGTTTTTACTAAGCTCATCGAAGGTGGTGGTGAATTCTCCAATCAGGTCGGATCTAATTTACTTGATAAAATAATAATTTTTTTGGTGATTTAGTACTCACTCGTCAGGTATCCCACTAGAATATTGTCATCAAGCTCCATTATACAAAAACATACCCGTTTTACATACTGTAATGAAAACATCTACAGGCACATGCGGATGAATGCGATTAAATTTACTCATCGAATTTACCCTCCGATTTTTATAAGTTTAGAGAGAGGCAGATTCGAGTAAATTCAAGGCCAATGAGAAACTATTAATAAAGCGAGGTTCTACGGATTATGAAAGTTATGTGATATTTTCCAAATTGAAGAAATTTTATAAATACAAAAAGATAGATTTGCGCTTGCACGCGAACGGAATCGGAGAATATCCGAGGCATTTGGAAATTTAAGGAAACTTTAGAAAGTTTAACATTGATCTAATTTTTGCAATATTGTCATCTTATTTCAGTATAAGATTTTCGGTGAAAATTATTGAAACATAATTTTAAAAACCATAATTTCTCCCAAACTATGAAGCCTTTTTATTTTATTGCTCTTCAACTATATTTATTCGAAAAATAGGTGAATTATGCCAATTTTCGAAAAAAAATATGCTCTTTGGACGTTTCTGCCATATTGTCCTTATAGAGGGACGGACCAAAATTCAAAAGCGTAGGTTTTGGCCATATTGTCCTTATAGACGCACACAACAGTATTAATTAATGACTGAAACACATTAATTTTCTCGTACAAGATACCAGCTTAGTCTAAGTAAGTGGTACAGTTTATTTAAAAAATTATCGCGTACAAATTTGTTTCTGTACCAGGCTGAGGTATCAATTTTCTTCGACTGGTCGAGAAATTCGTATGCAAAATCGAACTCGGAATTGTCATTCCTTTTTTAATGTCTTCATATTCATTATTTTTTTAGCCCTTCTATTTATAAACCTAAAAACATGACATCAAAATAGTTGAAAATGTTTTTATTGTTTTAAGATTTTGTGTTTCTACCGTATGATTCATACTTTATGATATTTTTCAAATTGTTCTGCCACATCTCTACATGGTCCCTAAGCAACGTTGGACATGAGGCGATTTATGTAGAAACCCACGCAGATTCGCAGTTCATCTGTGGTCTTTTTTTGAATACATTTCAGCAAAAAAATACTATAGTTTTCGTCTATAAAGACAGCTGAGTTTTTGCCATATTGTTCTTAGCTATTGGTGCCTTTTGGTCCTTATTTTTAAAACTGTTCTAAAGTTTTTAAAAATAACGGGGAAGAGCTTAAAACATAAGCCAAAGTATTTTTTGCCATATTTTCCTTATAGACGCACACCACAGTACCAATAAAAAAAACTTTTACTGCCGTATTCAGACGCGGTAGCAAATTTAAATATGTTTGAATTAAAAAAATACGATACAATGGCAGCAGTTAAGAATATCTCATAGATCATCTCATATCATCTATGAATTTAAACGCGTCAACGTTAGTCAATATTGTGTTATTTTATGTTATGAAACCTTCGCAACATTTTCAAATAGCTGGGAAACTATTTAAATGCTAAAGTCCTAGGACAGGACTGGTTAGGACAGGACAAAAAATTTTGAAATTTGCCTGCTTCAGGACAGGACAGAAATTTCCAAATCTTGTGTCGACCCCTGGCTACAACTATGCAACTTCGAGGTTAAAAATTGATTATTGGGAATTGGCATGAGAAATTTTACTGCACAAATACATGTTAGGCTTAGCGATTATTCTTTGGAACTAGCAAAACTAACACAAATTTCAAAAACTTTAGGTTTGTGAAAAAAATTACGATTTTCAACTTTCGGAATTCTAAGAATTTGTATCGACATTTTCATGATTATTTATTTTTTATTTTTGTGCAAATTTTTTTTCCCCCTTTATGGGTTAATTTTACTAAAGAAAAAATAACAACTAACATTTTGGTTCAAAATGTTTTTTCTACAAATGTAGTATTCAACCTTTGATTATATGATGAAAGGCACTTGACCTGTGAGTACTAAATGCGCTATTTCTAAGACACTTACGATCCATCGGAGTCCCAATCGAAAACTCGGAAACGCATTTCGCGAGTACGGTCACCGTTATTGAATTTTGCCGCTTCGATTTCAAACTCTTTCCATTTTGGACTTAAATTATTGTCGACAACTTCAGTTCTGAAAATATATATTAACCCTTGGAGGCAAACAGGCATTTGGACTCCCCAATTATTAGAAACTTTAAATAATTTTTTTGAAATGCAACGCTTAAAATTAAGCATATCCTTTTCCCGTGCAAAGTGTCTCTATAGAAAAAAGGCTGTCTGAAGCGCTTATTTCGTGTATGGAAACGACTCAAAATGACCACACATATTGAGAGAAAGAATTAAGCTGGACCAAATTTAAAATGACAACAAGTTTTTTGACTAGTGTAAGACGGTTTACCGGTAAGTCGAAAAAACCGTAATATTATTAAATATGTAGAATTTCCGTAACTTATTTCGGGTCACACGATCAACTTAGCAAGCGACGTCATTGTCAGATTTGAAACTATTTTTCCTAATTCTTGCAAAAAAAATTCTAGAACTTTCGGTATTTGAAAATAAATTTCTAGTTTTAAACGGAATCAAGTCTTGTCTTAAAAACTACCTATGAACAACCGAATATGAACCATTTGGATCCATTCTGCTGATTTCTAAAAATGGATCACTTTTTCCGAAAAAATCTTTGTCATCTAACTTCGCCGCTTCAAATTTGAAATTGTAAATATCTCGATTGTTCGATTTCTGTTCGCCCGAGATTCGGACCGTAGATTTTAAACTTGAAGAGGAATTGTACATCGAAAGCTTCAGATCTATAATTGGTTAATCTGCAAGTTTCTGAAAGTATAAGAAAAAAGTTTTTTATTTTGTAAAAATTGTAAAATTTTTACATGATTCGATTTAGAAAAGGAAATTCAGTCTCCTTTCCCTACATCTACTGAATATAAATAAAAAGTAGCCACTGGGACTAACCATTATGGAACCCCCGATAAGAAACCCATTACCACTTTTAATGGAAACCATAACATTAATGAAACATTAGTATTATGGAAAACCATTTTGAAAAAACAAGGAATACGATTTATGGAAACCCTTTTGAAAAACAAGCATGTTTGAGAAAAAGAAACCTCTTTATTGGTTGATTATGCTCAAACATCTTCTAAAAAGTTTTGTATTTCGGCTGCCCTTATAATTGATCCGCTGAACATGTGGCAATACAAATTTAGAAAAAAACAATGAAAATTTATTTCCTAAAACAACTTTATCAATTTTATGCCCAAATATACCATGTAATGGAAACGCATTAATCATTTAATGGAAACCCATACCATTTATGGAACCATTTTTTTTCGCGAAAAGTGGGTGTTCCATAAATGGTTAGTTGGTGTATAGTTTTCGAAAAAGTCAAATCTGATTAACCAATCCTTTAGATCCAGCTTTGCCAGTAACAATAGCAGCTAATTTCGTCTCGGCTTTACCAAGGAAATCGTGATGTTTCAATTTTGCACTTTTATTATCCTTGTCGTAAATTTCAACTCGAATTTTTTGATCTTCTTCGAAAAAATAATCTACCTCAATAGTCTTTGCCCATTCTGGGTTCAAGGTATCTGTGAGAGCCTCAGTACGGCCGGCTTCATACCATTTGCTGGTAGGTACATCATAAATAAATACAACGGCCATCGGATCTGATTTTGAGGTTAAATCCCGATCCGCTAATTTTTTAGCAGAAATCGAAAGCTGTAATTTTGGATTTGTAGATTTTCTCACCCAGTTAGCAGGCGCTATTGGTAAACCAACTCCAACTGTTCCCTCAAGAAAATCACCAGAGGGCGCACCGTGTTGTTGACCAGCATATCCGGATTGTTGGGGAGGTGGAGCATTTTGCTGACCATATCCGGCGGGTTGAGAAGGTTGTGCAGCAGGGTAGCCGGCTTGCTGAGGCGCATAACCGGGTTGTTGCGGAGGATAACCACCGGCGATCACAGGTCGGGGCGCATTGAAAAAAACTGTAGAACCGCAAGAAATCTGATTTTTAAATTGTAGAAAATGGCAGGACCGATGTAAGGGGATGTGAAGTTCCTAATTTGACAATTCAAGGTATATCATCGCGCCAAATGAGATATCTCATATCTTGAAGCATACAAGATTGTAGATCCCACCTTGATCTCAAAAATAAGCAACGAAAATTTTTTTGCGCTACAACCCTGGATCATGTCGTGAACACTGCACACTTTTCATATTTCTAAACTATATCGCCCATTGCGTTTTTAATAAACTGATATCACCACAGACATAGGACTAGCTAAACTCTAAAGATTAGGATGGTTTTTCTCATTTCGTCACACATTTCTAGAATCATCTGAAAACCGCTATTTTACCACTTCGTCTGTAACCTAATCTCCCTCCACAGTTGAGTTTGCATTTGTTATTATTTTGAAAGTAAGATTATAAAAAGCCAAACAATTACTAGGAATTCAATTTTTGATAACAGTGGTTAAAACTCTAGAATTTGGCACTTTAGTAGACCAGAATTCAATTTTTTCTGTCGGATGAAATCTAAAGTGAGCTCAAGTGGAAGCTCTTCTTTCATTCTTTTCAAAACTGTCAATTATATTACAAAGTTTATCAAGAATTTAAAAGTAATCGAACTTGTAGATCTAAAAATACTTAGAAAACTTTGAAAAGATCCAAAAAAAAAAATTTTTTTGTATTTTCGGGTTAATTTTTTAAATGAATTACAATCTATTCGGTGCATTTTTATGACATAATAACTCCAGAAAATGTAGGAACCACCATCCCCTTAAAAAGTACATTGTATAATTTCAAATCTCGGCCTCTGGCCATTTTTACAAATTTAAAATATGATTTTTGTGGGTCTACAGATTTTATACCGTATAAATTAAGCTTGCTGACAAAAATTTCTTTAAATATACTACTGCTGTATTTTGCCAGCAAGCTTGAATTTTGGATGAATTAACCCCAAGGTACATAAAAATTTATTAAAAATGACTACACGCAGAGATAAGGAGCTTTGATTCAAAATGAAAGTATTTTAAATAAAGTTTTAAATTAAAATAAATAATTCTTTATTAAAGGCAAGGTTTCGGTTTAATTCCATTATCAAGCTAATAAACTGACTTGTAAGTTTCAAAAGTTGAACTTGCGGAATCTAGAACTTTAAAATGAAATTTTAGATATTATTACGATGCAAATTGTGAAAAAAATCGGTTCGGATTAGTTTTCCGATCCGATTCAATTGTGCTGACCGCTGGCTGAGGAGGCGCACTGGCTTGTTGAGGCGGGTAACCAGGTTGTTGAGCCGGATAGCCAGCTTGCTGAGGAGGTGCTTGTTGCTGACCGTATCCAGGTTGCTGAGGAGGATAAACGGCTTGATGAGAAGGATTACCAGCTTGTTGAGGAGGATAACCAGCTTGCTGAGGTGGTGCTTGTTGCTGACCGTAGCCTGGTTGTTGCTGGGGGTATCCAGGTTGCTGAGGAGGATAACCGCCTTGTAAGAGGTATACCGTATACTTTTTCATTCCGGAAAAAAATTCTCTTGAAGAAAATTTGGGAAAAAATAAATTTTTAATTTCAAAACATTTTTTAGAAAGTTTAATTTTTGACAGTGTTAGATGACTAGTTAGATTTTTTAGATAATTTATATTGTGAGCTTTAATTTTAAGTGTTGCATGACAGTTTAGACACGATTTATTCTAAGCCAAAAAACTATAGGCAAAGAGATGATGCAATATTTTGAATTTGAGGCGGCCACAATGTCATTTCAGACTTATTGAAATTTGGTGGCGGCCACAATGACAAATTAGACAATCCGTTTTTGGGATGTGCTAAAACCTTAATTTCGAAGAAAGTTTTATTTATAACTCACGGCCAAAATCAACTGATTGCGACATTTACTTAAATTTTTTTTTGACTAGCATACCTCCCTTGTTGAGGTGGATAGCCGGCTTGTTGAGGTGGATAACCGGGTTGCTGAGGAGGATAACCAGCTTGTTGCTGACCGTAGCCCGGTTGTTGAGGTGGGTAACCTTGCTGTGGAGGGTATCCGGGTTGTTGTGGGGGATAACCAGCTTGATTTGGGTCACCGTAAAAGGACATTTTGAGGTTACTAAAAATAAACGGTCATATTCCTGAAAACTGACTGACTATGAGAAAAATTGGAGAAAGTCAATTTTTAGAGAAAGTCTTCTTGTTATTATTTAATATTAACAAGGTTTTTTTGCTATACGTAGAACTGATTTTGTTCTGTTGACATCGATAAACATTCTAAGGACGGTATCCAAGTTGTTATGAGGATAACTATCTCGATAGGGGTCACTGTAAAAGTTAATGGGCCAAGTGCGCATGTTTTCGTTTTTTACGATGACTTAAACTCATTATAATATACGACGTTTCGGTTTTTCCTAATTTATTGTTTAAAATACAGTGAGAAAATAAAACTGAAAGCACGATTTATGATCACTGTTGTCATTGTGTAGATTGTTAAACCCAAGCCTAAAGTATGGCCTAGATATGGGCGATTGCAGTTGAACCTCAATAATATTTTAGACTTCTCTCTGCCAACCGTGTTATACGTAACACTCATTTTATAAATTAAATTATCGAAATATATCCTTGTGACAAATAAAGCGCTCTGATCATAAATTGTGGTAAAGTCCCGTTGATAAAGTTAATTCGATTAACAAAAAAATACTATTTGAGTGTTTAACCTTTAACTCGTAGACTTTAGAAGCTAATCTGTACCCAGACTTGATTTCCGGCAAGTAGTGACCATTCTTATAAATCGAGCCATATAAGCAAAGTTTCATAATAAACATTCATTTTTTATTATTTTAAAATACAATTTAGCCAATTTGATATACAATTTTTTTTTTCGATAAATAAAAAGGCATTTGATGGGGATAAGAAAAAATTAATTCGCGAAAATGACCTCCAGCGACACACAAAAGTGCAATAACAATATGAATTTAAACGTTTATTTATATTTTAACTCGTAGACTCGATTTTAGACCAATATAAGAGTCATTTTACTAGAGAATTTTGTAGAAAACATATAATTATTTCTGAATAGGTTATAAAAATCATTGAAGTTAACTATGCGCTAGTTTAACTCGTAGACTTTAGACATGAATCTGTACCCAGATCGATTTTAGCCAACTGTTGCCTCACTTTTAATCGGCCATATTAGCAAAGTTTCATTATCACATTCATCTTTCATAGCTTAAAATAATTTCAGCCAATTTGCTATACAATGAAATAACAAAATAAAATTTTAAACAAATTTAAAGGCATTTAATGAGGATAAGAAAACAAAAAGTTGCGAATTTACTATCACTCGACTATGAAAGTGCAATAATGAGATGAAATTAAACCTTAATTTATATTGCAATTACTCATATAAAACTTCAAATGATTTTATATTGCTCTGTCTAAACATAATTATATGTTTTCTACAAAATTCTCTATAAAATGTCTCTTAAATTTGTTGTGAATATATTTGTTGTGATATGTGATATCTTTCATGCGTAGGCGTCTCATGTAATTCATTTTTTCCAAAGTGTTGATTTTAGAAATGCTCTATTTAAACGGAGCCATACTGTAATGCAAATAAAGTCTTGAAATTCGTTACGATTCTTTTAAGGGGTCTTCCGCATGATTTGAGTACTTTTTGAAAATAA